>CAIGRO010141424.1:0-10534 GCA_903798355.1 Fraxinus baroniana | reverse complement strand
ACTATTTCTTGGGTTTGTAGGTTAAGTAGGTTGATACATGGATCTTCACCTCAAAGGCTGAGTATGCAAAGAATCTGGTAAAAAAACTTGGTCTGAAAGTATTAAGGCAGTCTGGACTCCCATGGCTACATCTTTAAAGATCTGCAGAGATTGCTAGGACAAGAACGTCGACCCCTGCATATACAGGAGCATGATAGGCAACTTGCTGTATCTGACTACAGATTGATCTGACATAGCCTTGAGTGATTGGGTTTGTGCAAGATATCAAGCAAAATCAAAGGAGTCTCACCTAAAAATTGTTAAACAAATTATTAGATATGTTAATAACACATTCAGTTTTGGTTTATGGTACAATAAAGATTCAAATTCTCATCTTACATGATATATAGATATTGGGCAATAAACATGGATGATATGAAAAGAAAATCTGAAAGTTGTTTCTACATGGCTAACAATCTTATCTTGACTAAGAAGCAAAACTTTATATCCTTGTCTACCACAGAAGTTGAGTACAATGATGCATGTAGTTGCTATACAAAGCCATTCTGGATAAAGCAGATGTTCAGTAACTATGGCATTGATCAAGACTCTATTACCATGTTCCGTGATAATACTAGTGCTATAAATATATTTAAGAATCATGTTCAACATTCTAGGGCTAAGCACATTGGCATTTTACACCACTTTATCAGGGACTTAGTTGAGAGGAATGTAATTGTCCTAGAACACACATATTGAAGGAAAACTACTGATTTTCTTACCAAGGTTTTGATACTGTTAGATTTGAAATATTGCGAAAAGCTTTGAGCATATAGTTGATGCATTAATATGTTGTTGTGTTAATAGGAATGTTCATTAAAGGAGAGGGCTACCACCATGGTCGTGTAAAGCCATTCTTGATAATAATTAATAAACATAAGTCATGAAAAAATGGCTACCCCTATAACGGTGTGAAAGCCAACTCCATGAATTCAATAGACTGTGCTTTAAAAGAAAATAAAAAGAGTCAACACAATGAGCATTCAAAATAAACTGAAAAAATACATATTTATGCTCTTGTCAGCATGCATATATTTTCCTGTTTACAGAGATAATTTCAGATGATGGCTAGTTCGAAATGCATCTATGTACTTGTCTATTGAACACTCCACTTAGGTAGGGTTCGGGTTATGATTGATTGGTTAGAATGTTCCTTCACAGGTTCACATCATAACCTGACCAATTGATTGAATTTAAGCATATGTTTGACCCACATTATTTTTTTCATTCTCATTCTTCTACTCTTTTTCAACCACACATTCTTCAATAAAATAATATTTTCCATCACATCAATAATTTTTCATTCTTTTTCAACTACATATTCTCCATCACATCAACAAAAAAATGCATTCTTTTGGAAATAATATGCATCAAACTTTCAATAAAATAATATTTTCCATCACATCAATAATTTTTCATTCTCTTTCAACCACATATTCCTCATCACATCACTTAAAAAAAAATGCATTCTCTCATTTTAATATACACCAAACACACTCTAAATATGAGCATACATCTTATGTGAATTTATCGAATTGCAATTTGCCCAAAAATAATTAATTAGTGTCAATTTCAATTTGAAATTTCACTTATCTTGTGTGACTGGCTCTTGTGGGCTTTTCACAAATTTTCTGATCAACAAGTCTAAGCCGAAGAATAAAGTATTGATTTTGTGATAAATGGAAATTGATCTCCATTTTTAGAAACAGAATCTGCATGGTATATGAAGGGATGATTCAGCCTTAATTGGAATTTAATAGTAAGAAATTGAAGAATTTTCTCCTTTAAATTGGGAAGTTAGGGCTAAATCCCGTCATTTTCTANGATAAATGGAAATTGATCTCCATTTTTAGAAACAGAATCTGCATGGTATATGAAGGGATGATTCAGCCTTAATTGGAATTTAATAGTAAGAAATTGAAGAATTTTCTCCTTTAAATTGGGAAGTTAGGGCTAAATCCCGTCATTTTCTAACAGATCTCTCGAGATACCTCTCTTCATTTGATCTATTTTCCCCCTATTTCAAGTTCGTTTACAGAACACCCTACTGAAGAGAGAATCAGGTCTGACCCAGTTGAGGAAAGTCAAGAAAGAAAATGAAGTCTAGATAGCCAATCCATACCAACCTTCTATGGGCTAAGAAGTCACCTAATTGGCTGGTTTTATAATTCTGACTCTTAACTTTCTAATCTAGCTATTTGTTTCACTTTATATGGTGTGGATTTAATTTCGAAAAAGGAATGTAGTAGATTTTGAGATATCTTGTAATGATGGTGAAATTATGATAACAAAAAACATGTGTTAGGGGAGCATGGTGTGTGATAAGAAATGACTTGAGATTGAATGGTTCATGTGCATAATTTTGATTGACACTCAACACATACTCACAAACATGACATTAAATATGCAAAATTGGTTTCGAAATTGAGGGCGGGCAAGGGGGAGGTTGATTTTTAAATGTTAAGAACAAGGGATAAAAATGTGAAAAACAGAATGCTATTCAGTCATAATACGGGTTTTAACAGAATTATGTGTGCGCGAAATTTGAGGCCCAAAATGGGACCTAATTTCCACTTTCCATGTTATAGGTAATACAGAGTTATTTACGTACCATCTTAGATAGGTTAGATAATTAAAATTAAAGAAAAAAATTGGTTTATCATTAAGTTTATTTATTACCCTATCAAATAAATCTTTTATGATAACTTACCATGTTTCATTGTTTGATTTTTAGGTAAGATTTAATTGGAATCTTGTTAATTGCTTTACCTATAAGTAAGGTAATTAATTAAAAATGAAAATTACAGCTTTGGATAATTTTTCCATCCTTGCCCCTACACATGACATGATGCTTAATTAATTAATGAAAAGTCTAATTCCAGTCCCTGAACCAGCAGCTGCTGTCATTAACCAACAGCGAAACGGTTCTGACATTCTCGAAAGAGTTCATGCGAACGTGATGTTTCAATGAACATTTTCAAAGCCAGCAAGTATTTGGAAAACACAAATCAACCTATGCTTAATGTTCAATCCAGATCAATGATCAAGCTGCTTAATCCCAATTCCCAAGTGATGGTTGGACTGAGTACAATAGTGATGTGGCAATAAAAGTCAACATCATGGCTTCTATAACAAATCAAAAAAAGAAGAAAACAAGAGTTGTCATTAGGTATTTTTTATCGTTTGATTTAGTGGGTTGTTTTACCCATGAAATGGGACCCGTGGATATCTTCCTTAGAGGTATACCACTTTATATATAGTGTTCATGTTTTAATATATTAGTTAATTCCCACAATTAATTAAAATCACTTAGAACACTAAATTCTATTTACATACTGGACTCAGAACTGCTTGAAAATTGGTCAGACAATATTTTGATTGAAATATTAAAAAATATATTTATAATTTACTAGGTTTTAGAATTTATAATATACCACATGTGGGGTTATTTTAAGATATTGCTACATTATTTCATGATGTTGGTTGTGACTCTTGTTTCTATGTCCCCGTGGGGATAACAAAATGGTCCACGAAGTTAGCATCTTTTGCTTATTCGAAACATTAGTCTGTTTCTTGGATTGACTGCATACATTTCTTTCTTGCGACGATACACATTAATAATATTTTGATGGTTTATTAAAAAATGTAGCACTCTCTTTCTATTTTCTCCATCCCAGCTTGTGACAAAGTAGTAGACTATTTTGAGCTGAAACTCAATGATACTTTGAAGTATCACGTAGTTCGAGGGCCCTTCCCAATAAAACAAGGTCCTCCTCAAGCTTGACGAGCAGGACATAAATGTGAATTATAATAAAAAGTTCTTGTTCATAACACGTGAACGTTTGTTGCTCAAATTTTGCTCGAACAAATGTGATAAATATTGGAATCCACCGAATAATGAGAGAACTGAATTATTATTAATAAAAAAAAATTGAAATTAGTGTTTTTAAACCCTTAGCATATTTAAAGAGTCAAAACAACCCTAATCAAATCGAAATCTTAATTTTGTAGAAAAATCTTAAAAAAAAAAAACAATAAAAATACCCTTAAACTAACACAAAATAAAAAATGCTAAATGAACCCTTAAACGATGAAATTTGACCACAAAACCAACATTGTCAACCCAAAAAAGTACAAAATCGAAAAATGCTTTCGAATTGTACTTGTTCGAAAAATTGACACCTGAATTAAAAGTTTTGCACATTTTTGTATTTCCTTCTTATCTCTCCTTTGTTTCAATTGATGATTTTCCTTTCTAACTACTCCATGTCACTTGAAGTTTATTGGAACACGCTCATAGTCCAATAAGTCCACCAAAAATGGCCCCTTATAATAAAAGTCAGTGATTGCCTTCCTCACCATCTCTATTGGAGGTTTTAATTGTGAGAACTAGCCAATTATGGTATATTTCAAGGGGAAGAGAGTGTTTTTTTTTTTTTTGCCTGAAAAACTTAAATAGTTCCCCTTAAAGGTAACTTGATCCTTTTAGACTAGTTTTAGTTCATGTTTGAACACCATTACTTAAAATTCAATTTTTTTTTCACTCTCATTTTTAACTATATATTTTTTTTAATAAAATAATTTTACATATAAACGTAAAAATTTTCCTTACTTTTAATCGTACATTCTCCAAAAAATC
This sequence comes from Fraxinus baroniana, assembly GCA_903798355.1. NCBI lineage: Eukaryota > Viridiplantae > Streptophyta > Magnoliopsida > Lamiales > Oleaceae > Fraxinus > Fraxinus baroniana. The sequence continues at coordinate 5,856 of CAIGRO010141424.1, read as the reverse complement.
ACATTTTACAAAATTGATTCTAAAAAATGAGGCTCAAACAAGAACTTAGCATATGTTTGACAATCATTGTTTTCAAAAAATAATGTTTTGACTAATGAGTTTTAGAAGAATGTTTGATTAAAAAGTAAGTAAAAGTTTTAAATTTACGTACAAAAAATTTTATCGTATGAATGTATAATTGAAAAAAAAAAGTTTTCAAATAATAGTTATCAAATAGGGCTCATTTGACACATACGCTCTAAATGTGTCAAATCAATCCGACTTCTTTTTAACTCGCAACGAACACACACACACACACACATTACATTACATTAGTGGGTGGGATGGAGGCAAGTTACAGTGGCTCAAGTTTCTTTGAGCTAGAATCATCACCCCAAATGAAGGATCCATGTTTGAGGTTAAGTTTGATGGTTTCTCCTCCTTCCAAAGCCTTCGGAGGCATTTCCACTCCATCGATTTTTAAACTTTTGAAGAATTTCTTCCCACTGACATCCTTCGCCAGGCAATATGCCATTTCTTAGCAACTCTTATTTCAGAATGTTCAGTTTCTTTATGTGACTGTGTTTCTCCGATGCTATTCCTTTATGCCTTGAGTGCAGTTTTCTTCAGTTTCAGATATTAAGCGGGTAAGTAAATAAAAAATACCCTTGTATTAGTAGGAAAAACGAGATCAAATCGCTGAAATGATTTTCTCAAGTATTGCCTCTCACCATTACTGTATAACTTTGTAACTCCTGTACGATAAAGGAAACAAGGCACGGACAACAAAGTTAAAACTCTTCTAATTCAAGAAAGCTTATGACCCTCTCTACGATAAATTACAATCAAGAGAAAGAAGTGGAAACAATCCATGCAAACATCCAAGGAAAAGAGGAGCTAGTTAAAAATATTATAGAACCACGGTTTAATCCTTTTGCCTATTGGATAGTCACAAGAGAGATACAAGACTGCGTTTGAAACTATAGGTTCTAGTCGAGCGAGGTGTAAAATTAAGCCCAAACATCTCCTTTGTAGCCACACCCGGATCAGTAAAACCAACCAGCTTTGCAACAAGAAATGCACTATCAGCAATGCGGTTCATATCTTCCGTGTTAGACCACAATCGGTGAGCTAACTGTAGTCTCCTGAGTTTTGTATTGATCCCAATACCCCACTTGATGAAGAGGCTGTCTCTTTCTTGTTCAGAAAGCTTCTTTAACATCTGGTTGCTCAGCATCCGTCTCTCTTGACGAAGACCCTTCACGCTGTTTTCAAACAAACAGATCAGAGAACAAGATAGAGGGATACCAATTACATGTTATTACACCTTGTTTAATAAAGACCTTTGTGTCATGTTTGACTCGGAGAGGGAGGAGTACTAGACAATACTAAACAAATAAGGAAGCTAAAATCTTTTTCGTTATATTGTCTTCTCATGTCTAGTGCTCATACGAAAAACATGCAAGTGTAATTATGCCTTGTATGAAAGAAAATTTGGAGTATAAAATGACCCCAGGTGATATTATTGATGAAGTAACTACTGTTGAGCACATAAAAATCAAAATGTTGTAAACTAAACTACAAAGTGTAAATTTCATTTTATATCAAGTCGAGATGCAAACGAGTCAATTAACCACAAAAATAAGAATGTGAATCAGCATCAATAAGAAAATCCATCTGGATAGTGTATGTAATGATCATATAAGTGACTACTCCAAATATATCTACAATTTTCAAGAAAAACTTCATATAAAGATCTTACCTTGAAGCAAGTGATAGTTTTCGTCCATTTACGATAGTCTTCTCTCCTCGAGAAAATTTGTCCTTTAGGAACATCATCCTCCTCAACTCGACCTCCAAATATACGGAGTCTGAAGGATCGCCTTGAAAAAGCAGGAAGAAATAGGTTCGATGCACCAATGAGACATTGCATGCATGCCAACATTCAATTATTTCTCTTTGGAGTCTTTTGAAGTCCAAAGGCCAATTATATGGGAAACCTTTACGCTCTTCTTCTTCTATTGGATCCAAGCCAACATCTTTTACAGACTTTGAAGTTTGATTGGCCATTAATTCCATCTCCTTCTCCTGCATAAAACATCAAATGCCAAAGAGTAAGAGCAACATCGAACCCGATAGACATCAGACATTTTAATAATGTAGCATTAAGTTTTACGAAGATCCATCAGATTCTTAAATGAACTTACTGGAATATCAGAAAACTCCTTTTCAGTTGGTATTTTAGCAAACTCCTTTTCAATAGGAAGTTCAGCCTTTTCTCTTATTTCTACATTGGATGTATGATCGAAGGAAACATCCTCAGCAGTCGAAACTTCCCCCTTTGATACATCAATACCAATATCGAAAGCATTTTTTTCAGAGAACTGAGAATCTTCTGCTGATGACAATTGTGTGTTAGAACCAAAGTTTAAAGGAGGTATTTTCCTTTCAAAGCCCACAGGTCTTGAGGTGTACTCTCTTTCTGATCCATCAGGTGGTGTATTTTCACAGTACTGTATCATCTTTAACCAGGGAGATGAGTCAGCTATAATACTTGCTTTACAGCTTCTACTTTTTGTTAATTTCAAGCTTCTAGAGCCAGATGAATCTTTAGCCAGATCATTTGTTAAAGAAGACACTTTAAGAAGAGGAAGGCACTTCAATTCTCTTTCTACCTTGAACGATGATGAAACCGACTCTTTATCTTCCTTCAATAATGTCAAAACAGGTTCTTTGTCTTCAATAGAGGGCCTGGGGTCCACTTCTCTATCCATTTGAATATCGTCCTTCAACTGAGATGACAATAATTCATCATCTTTTGCTGGAGTAGTTAACACAAATTCTGGTTCTAATCCATCACCATTTCTGGATATTCTTAGTGCAGGGAATCTAATATTTTCTTCAGAAGATAAGCAATTGGATTCAACAGCTCCTTTCTTACTTGACTCTTCTATCTCGATGCAACGAACTTCCTTGCATAAATCCTCTGAAGGCTCATTACTTTGTTTCTCCATCTCCTCCCATCCCTGAAATGAATCACTTTCACTAAAATTTGATCTGCTTATTACGAGACTTGGAGATGTATTACTGTTCACAAAGGTTTCGTCGAAATATGGAACTCGTGCAAAATGATCATCAGAACTGGTCCTATTATGACCATCTGATCTAATATCAAGATCCAACGAATGAGGATCTGCCCCAATGGACGTCTCTTGTTCTGGTATTTCATATTCTGGTGATTTCTGCACTCGCAAGTGAGGGTAGTGCCCCAAACCTACCTGAAACGAATCAACAAAAACAAATATTTAATGTAAAGAATGATTATAAAGGTTAAATAAAAAATTCAATTTAATAAATTTGTTACCCGTATCATGGAGTTTCCATCATCCCCAATCATTTGTAACAAATCATTAACTTGAGTTTGGGCAATATCTCTTTGCAGAATCAATTCTTTTACCTCCTTCTCAAGCTACATCAAACGGAAAAAGAATTAAACAAATGCTCCAAGTTGTAAACCAATAATACAATTCTCGTGAATTATGCATAACTCTCGTGAAAATCAATGCTGCAAATGAAATCTAGCAGATTTATCTGACTACAGCCACTTGATAGATCTCGACTGCACATAGTAAATTATTCTTGACCTTCCTGCTCCCAAAAGCTATGTGGAGAGAGTGAATTTAAAACAGTTCTAATAACTAAACAGGTATAGTTTTGCCTCGGAAAACAAACAATGCAAAAGAATCAACAAGATTGCTTTAAGATTCAAAATACTCAACAAATTGGCTTTGGTATTTCCGAAGACATCAGTTGGATTACACAGAGATTAATTTAGTTGTTCAGAAGAAAAAGAAGCCACCAATTATATGGTAAATCTGCAAGATATCTTGTTTGTGTTCAAATTTCACCATACAACTGGACCCTTTAACAGGATCATCCTTTAAAAGTTCATTTTGATTTATTACCTTTTCAATTTGAAGGTTTTTTTCTCTCAGTAATGTAGGATAACTCGATGTGGACAAAGTCGACTGAGGACTTCTCAACTCATTCTCTAGTCTTGCTAACTCCCTCTGAAGATGTTTTACCAACGCTTTTTCTGACATGACTAAGTTAACTTGGGCATTTGTAGTCACTTCCTTTGCACAGCTTGCAAAGAGAAGTGTGTTTCTTGATTGCTCAACATGAATGCGTGCAGGGCTCAAAGTACAGATAATGGCTGTTCTAGCATTGCCTGCTAATGACGTTTGCAATATGCGAGTTAGCTTTGAATCTCTGTAAGGAATGTGTCCATTTCGTCCCTTGCTGCACATTATCGTGAAACAATGTGAATAACTAACAAATGAGACTTCAAACAAGCACGTCAAGCTTCTTATGATCTCATCTTGAGTACAACTGACAGACCATAAGTGCAGTTTATCTTCACCAGTGAAGAAAGTATGGATAAACGGCATAACAATGGAATCCTAAATTTCTTAAATAAAGAAAACCCCTAACGTACTTGCTTTAAGAATATAAAAGAGAGAGAATTTACATATATCGAGGTGAGGAATTCAGTAATAATGTTCATTATTATCCACATGCCGTTATAAATGAATCAACTGTTGATATGGCAATAATAATTCGAATTAGTTAATCGAATCACTAGATCTAAGAATCAATCACACAATTAGACGAGTCATTACATACACAGTTTTTTATAGAACTATTGCAATATTAGTATAACCAACTCTGGGGAACACGTCAAAAGCTGCTAAAGCAACATAAGTTGAGGCATCAAAGCCTGAAATTTAAAGAAAGTAAAAATTATAAGGATAGCTCAAATGGAAAATACAACAAACTAAAAATGATTCATGATAATCCAAAATACCAGGTCATACTAATGTCATGAAAAATCTAATGTAGGGATCGTCTAATAGTATACAACCATTCAAACAACTAATCCTTATTCTCGATAAATTTCAGGTCGGTTACATGACCCTGTCATGCTACTCCATTATGTTCATTGTATAGCAACATGACAAATTTGATTATATGCAAAAATGGCAGGAAAAAATTTCAGTTCACTGGTAGAGTGGAAGTGCTAACTTAAAAATCCAACAATAATATGCCAGAACTACTTCCACAGTTCAACTTCTGCCATTTAGCTTTTCAACTCAAAAAATAAGTGTTGTCAGAAAGTTATGACAATGATAAGGAAACAGCTAAAAAAGTTCTTTGAGGAACCAAACTGTGAGAGAATGTAACTGACCTCAGCTTGCGAATGACAGTTCCCAAGGCCAGCAAGCTGCGATTTATGTGACAACCTTCTTTTAACCTTGTGCCCTCTGATAACCATTGAGATGCCCGTTCACTTCCAGCCAAATCTACAAAATTCTGTATCACAATTAAAAAAGTTGATCAAAAGATAATAATAGGAACTGTCAAGGACAGGTCATGAACTATAACCATTATAGAAGGAAAAGTACAACCATACCACTGTAGCTGAAAGAAAGCTCGAGTTATCCTTCAGAAAAACCTCACGAGAAGAGCTTTCAATTGTCTGCAACAACCAATAGTCAATAGATGGAAATTGCAAATGTAATGGTTTGTTATATCAAAATCCTCAAGGAAGCAGGTGTAGAGTTAACAAATAAAATACCAGTCTGATGATCTGATGAGATCTAGAGCTTGTATCATTAAGGGATGTCTCTCCAATCTGTCTTTGAGCTGCACGAAATTGATAGAAACAATTTAAACTCAATGATTCCGAGTACTATAATGTAGAAGATGAGAAACAAGACTGAAAAATATATTGAAGTTTTATTTCAATACTTCTTTGTACAATGAACTAGCCTTTATATAGTACAAGTGGAATACATAAACAAGGAAAGAAATAAA
>CAIGRO010141406.1:0-11441 GCA_903798355.1 Fraxinus baroniana | reverse complement strand
TTTAATCTGTTTAAACTGCAAATTCAGTATCAAGTGTGTAAAACCGGTCCATTTTACATATACGATTATTTGTGCATATACGGTAATTACTGAATATATGGTTACCACTGCATATATGATAACTCATGCAAATACTGTAACTTTTGCATATACGACAAGCCTTGCATACCACTGCATATACGGTAATTCATGTAAATATGGTTACTTTTGCATATACGACAAGCCTTGCATATACGGTATTTAAGCTGCAAATACGATATCCAGTATAAAAACACTTGTCTAACAGTAAATACATGCTAAAGTCTGCAAATGTTAGCGAATGTTACTTTTCTGTATGGCTGATGACAATAGAATCACAACAACGAGAACTAAAGCACATAAATATGCGAGATTGCACTGTTTACCGGGACCATGCAATGAAATCAACTCTCCAAAATCATTGCTAAAACAGCATAAGAAGCATCAACACAAATAAGTGGATTCTGAATGCAAAATTCTGTAGAATATGCAACCAACCAACAATTATTGACAAACAGCATAAAAACCATTCAACATACACAAATCAATCAATTCCAGAATGCAAAAATCTATGTAACTGTACTTACATAAAAATAATTTCTTGATCATTTATATCACATTAGTTGATAAAGAACACATTAAAACTTCACTGTATAAACAAAAGCAACTCCGTATTTCCACCACGGAAATGTACAAGTCAGTTTGATGGAAGACTAAATACTTAAAATCGCAAGGTTAGATTTGAGCTATACTGATCTGTATCTATCCAAAAGTTAGCTATTATTGCACCCCACTTATGGAAAAAGATGAGCCCAGAAGCTGTCTTTTTCCACTTACTCAATATTTAACCTGGATAACAAAAGAAGATCAAGTCAAACTCGTAGTGATGAAGAAGCGCATATTCCCCTCATATTCAACTCACAAAAGTTTTCTTTACCTCTTGATTCTCTTTCTTTACGTATTTGCTTCATAAAAAAATCACTGAAAGGTCTCTCTGGAACAGGAATTAGCTTCCCAACAATGGCTAGAGGCCAGCTGATCAAGAAAAAATGAAAGCTGATTTTCATACCAGATACGAGAATAATAGTAGGACATCCACATAGTGATGCAATCATAGACCCAACAACACCTTTTCAGGATTAATGCAACCGTCAATGACTTAATGTAAAGAAATAATATCTTCAACATCTGTCAGTATAAAAGTATTAACAAATACGATAGACTATCAACTAAAATAATGTACAGTTGAGAAATACCAGCTAAAAGTTGTAAGCCAAAATGCCAGGTAATGAGAAACAAACCTGATTATACCGATGACAATGGAAACAAGCCACAATTTCCAACTGAGTCTAACTGTTGAAGTAAACTTCCCAAGAAAAAATATTATGATGACCTGAACAGCAAGAGTAGATTTATAAATTTCAACAATCAAGAAAGAGCAAAGATAAGAGAAATAACCTGAAGAACCACTGTAAGCCCAACTATTCCCATGAAAAGACGGTTTTTAGTAACCCCTTTCCACACATTAATCTCATCAGGCTTTCTAGCATTCAACTCGTTGAATATCTGTAATTATAAACAAAAATAATTAGGTAAAGCAAGCGGAAAACAGTAGTTTAAAAATTGGCAAATCAAAGAAAAAAGTGCAGAGCAGCTTCAGAAAAATAATTTCAACTAGATTAATATTTAAACTTAAAAACAGAACAAGTGGAGTCATCCCAAGTTTTGCATATTCGATCCCATCATAGACATCACACAGATTCTGTTCTTAAATATTTTGTTGAAAATATCAGACCAACATACATATTGTGAGACAGAATCCTCAACTCTTCACTTGCCGGTCAAGTATAAAAAAATCAGAAAAAACCTGGTACAAATCTACCGAGCAGGGGCAAAAATACGATAAGTAGATATATAATTTCAACTGTGATCATCCCATCATAGACGTCACACAGATTCACGTTCTTCAATATTTTGTTGATAATATCAGCATAACATGCATATTGTGAGACACAGAATCCTCAACCCTTCACTTGCCGGTCAAGTATAACAAAATCAAATGATCATTATTGTAAAAGCAGACGGAATATTCCAACTACAAAAACTGCGACATATTAGAATATAATAATGATGATAATAATAATGAGAGAGAGAGAGAGAGAGAGAGAGAGGACAATTCAACAGCATTGCAGATATCTACACTTTGCTCTATGTAGCAAAAGATTAACGCTTTCATGTCCCAAAGGATTACCTGACAAAGGACAAATGCATTGAATATCAGTGTATTCTTCACTTTGAAAGCTCGGTCATCCGATTCATCCTCTAAATTCAGAATGCTTCTTCCCCGGAAATTCAGTATTAGGAGAACAGTCACTTGATATAGAGCCTGCAATCATTCAACCGCAAACAATGAGAATGTGGATATTTAGTCCATGTTTGGGCTCCATTTTAATTTTAATACATTTTTCTCTTTCTTTTTTTCAACCACACATTCATCAGTAAAATAATATTACACGTAAATCTGAAACTTTTCATTCTTTTTTAATCACACATTCTCAAAAAAATTACTATTCCAAAATACATTTTTCCCAAAACCTAGTTAAAATGGAGCCCAAACAAGGGCTTAATGAAGTATTTTAGTTTCCATCCAAATATAAAGAACTCAATAATATAGTTAACACAGAAGTTTGATACCTGAATTATCAAGTTCCTCCACATGACATTAGTAACAAGAGGTTCCCTAAAATATTGACACTAACGTTTGATCAGTAAATAATTTCAATCTCAGAAAGTGCGTGACAGAATTTCATGATACGGACAAGAAATAAAAGGACATCTCTACACCATGGTGCTTTCTGGTAATTAAAACGATCATAAGGTGGGGCCTAGTACAACGGAATGGGGAAGGAAGAGTGACACAGTCAGAAAACAAGAAAAGCCACAACCATGACAATCAAGCAATAGAGCAAGATCAAATTTCGAACAGAACACTCTCACCCTTCATCTGAATGACAAAGAACATAAAATAATAAAACCTAACAATAAGTCCTGACTGGATAAGGGAAGCAAATCCAACATTTTTAATAGAATAAGGAAACATAAAAACTAAGAGATTGGACTGAATAAGTAAAATACTTGTAGCAGAATAAGGAAAACATTGCGACTTGACGAAGAGGCATCAAAAGATGATCTCAGACCCCTTCTCCACCTGGTGCATCCTCATCAAGCCTAGAATTATCTACATCAAAGAGGAGCAGCATTCCTGGTTTCATTTGAAATAACCTTCATCTCTTTTAGATTTTTTATTTTGAGAAAATAAACACACAATCATAGAATGGGCAAGAAAAAAAAATTGATATCTGTACTTCTATGAATGTTTTCCTTGTCTTAATCAAAGATTATAATAAGGGAAAGTCAAAGGTTGACAAGGCAAGACTAAATAAATTTACGGATTTCAAGTAACAAAGTAAATTATCTCTTTATCCCCCCGATTGTTTTAGCTATTTTAATGCAAATATTCTTACAATATGAATTACAAGACAGATCGTGAATTTACAGAATTTGAAGTTACAAATTCAATTTATCGGTTTTTTTAATTTTCGTAGTTATTTTAATGCCAATTTCCTTGCGATTTTTGTGGGTTATTGAAATCTTTCTGCATTGGCTTCTGCTGATTTTAAGATAATTGAATGACATAACTGTGATAGGGGTTCGTGAAGAATTGCAGAGAATGGAATGATGTGATTGCAAAATATAGTGCCCTCTATGTCAGCTATGTTTTCAAGCTATCATAATATGAACAAGTAGCACAGTTCATTGTATCAGCACTGAAATTCCAGTGCATTCTGAGATAATTATCTCCTTTGGTACAGGGGAGGAGGGAAAAAGATGCAGTTCACCACTCAACTGAAACCATATTTTTGACTCAGTCACATATAAAACAAACTTCAGATGAAAATTGACTCATATGAAAAGTCTAACCTTCTACCCACAGGAGGCCTATGCATCAGATGATCTGTAGGAGGTTCAGTTGCTAGTGCTAGGGCCCCTAGTGTATCCATTATAAGATTTACCCAGAGAAGCTGCTCAGAAGACAAAATAGTTGGTATTGAACCTAAATTAGAGTTATGATTAAGAAGTTGTGCATATAAAGAAAAACAGCAGATAGACAAATACTCGTACTCAAAACATGGGGAGAGAGAGAGATCACAAACCTGCACTGCATTTAACGGGACATTACCAGCAGAAATTGCAGCCACAACATTGATTATAAGAGCTGCAACATTAACAGTGAGCTGAAATTGTATAAATTTCTGAATATTGGCATAAACAGATCTACCCCACCGCACCACCTACAATTAACATAAAAATATAATCAGCAATCTCAATTTTAGCCATAACACTTTCAATCTGTAGACACTTCCACAAGACAGTAAAAAAGGAGAGCTATGCAACTATGCCTCAAAAATTAATTGATTTACAATGAGAGCAATCTGAACTCTGCTTTAATAGTTTGATTCGGAGATATTTTCGCTAGACAGTCGCAACGAAAATCTATGGCTTGGAAGGTAGTTCCGATAGAAATTTGAATTATGTCCAGATAACAGAAGAAAACTATAAAACACCTTAACAAGCCAAAAAATCATTTAAAAATACTCTTATGAAATTCTATTAGAACCCTAGTTCAAAAGATTACATGCTATGATCAAAGAATCTTAAAATGATGCAAATCCAGAAAACCATAGCTGGTTAAGTTACAAAAATATAAGCCTCGTTCAGATCGAAAACATGAAACTTTCACATTATTTTATGCAAAACTATGAAAAATAGAGGATATGCATGTCCCCCTTGTTTTCATGGTGAACATGCATTGTGCAATTACTAAATCCAAAATATCAAATTAGCATCGAGGTGACAGTTCTGGTAATACGCACTATCATAAATTCTCCAAATAGCATGCTTTTCATTTATTTTGATGCATCAGGGTGATGGTTCTGGTAATATGCCCTATCATATGTTCTCCTAATAGCATGCTTTTCATTCATTTTGAAGCAACATTCATACGATGGGAAAGCTAGTTTCATGCACTTTTAAGAGCCAAACTAAGACATTTCTTAAACAGTACATTAACACGCTTACGTCACAGACTCACCTTCACTACTGAAGCAAAATTATCATCCAATATAATGATGTCTGAGCTCTCTTTGGCAACTTCTGTTCCTTGGATACCCATTGCAAGACCAATATCAGCCTACACCGCAATACAATTACAAAAGAGATTATACGAACTGGGGAAAGGAAAAAACAACGCAAAACAATAATTCTTTTGAACACCTAATTATACTACACACTATTACATGTTCATTAATGAAATTCATGAACCCACAGGATTCGAAAATTATAGTGAAAAACACTTGTTCAAAATTTCATTTTCGTACCACCAAATAAGCTGATTCAAATTCTGACTACTGAAACCTAAATTGATAATCTTAACTATGATAGTCAACTCATGAAATCCCCACAAATGGGAATTAGATAAAATTTCATTTTCATACCACCAAGAGCCCGTTTGGTAGAGATTAAAATCGAATTAAAATTAAAAAACTAGCCGTTATTGTTGACTTTTATTAGACGAGTGAGACCCAATAACGGCTACATTTTTAATTTTAATTGGATTTTAATCGGTACCAAACGGGCTCCAAATAAGTTGATTCAAATTCTGACTACTGAAACCTAAAATTGGCCTTTGCACACCCCAATATTTCGTGTGCAAGTAAAAGAACAGGTACACATTTTTAGCAACTAGTGAAAGAGCAAACCTCATGTAGTGCAGGAGCATCGTTAGTACCATCTCCAGTAACAGCAACAACGTGACCCTTCTTCCTCAATGCTTGAACAAGCAAGAGTTTGTCATTTGGTGATGACCTACCCATCACCTGTATGTGAAATGATAATAAGAAATGTCATCTGTGCCACTTGAATTAACAACAAGAACATTTGGCTACCAAGTAAACTAAAATACCGAAATTTTGTCAGCCACTTCCAGCCTCTGTGTCTCAGACATGGCACGGAATACCTTTCCTTCAATAAGATTTGGCTCAGTAGCATCTCCATTTGATCCTAATATCCCACACTCTACAGCTATTGCTTTTGCCGTTTGAAGATTGTCTCCAGTGACCATACGTACCTATAAAATTGTTAAAACAAATATCAACATAATTGCCGGTGCTGACAAGCTACGTGACAACATTGTCAAATATACTCAATGATACTCAGTAAGACTCGATGCCTCTCAATGTGAAAGGTTCTCTCATTATATAAAACCAAAATCACAACTAAATATAGTAGCTATCAATTACAAATATTCACTAATGGTAACATATTAAATATGGTAGCTTTCTTTATATTCGAGCTTTCCTTATATTCCATTGAAATCCCCTCAAATTGATGCCGGTAAAAGCGTCAATTTGCAATAATGAACCGATGATGGTGACAATGCTCGTGCCCACGAAAAAGAGACCCAAATCAGAGCAACCATCTACGAAATCCCACAAAACATCGTACACCAAAAAAAACCAAAGATGATCCTCTTCTGAGAATCCAAAACCACCCGAGGATGATCCTCCTTCAAGAATCCAAAACTCGAGCTCATCACTCGATCGACCAAAACTCAACAATCTGCACTCGTGTCTTTTTTTTCTCATTAAAATGGACAAGAATATTTTATGTCGACATTATAGCAATCTAACACAACCCAAATCAACAATATAATTTTTTTTACAGCAACCCAAATAGTAACTTAAATTAATAACCCAATATCCCAATAAAACTACCTAATAGGTAGCCCAATAATCTCCAAAGAGATTTGCCAAAAACAAACATAGACGAAGCAATACTGCAACGCCAAAAAAAAATTGCCTACAGCAAGAACCCAGATCGTCGGCAACCCAAATAGCAGAGAACGTTGAGATCCAAAGAACAAATACAAACGAAGCAATACTGCGATGCCCAAAAAAATCGCCAACAGCAAGAACCCAAATCGCCGGTAGCCCAAATAGCATAGAACGTCGAAGTCCCAAGAACAAAAATCGTCGAACAGTTTGATTTGTCCGACCAGATTTCACCACTAGAATCACCGGCAGTCCAAAACTCTCTCCACGTTCATCGAACCAAATCCGTCGACCACAAGTTGACTGCGAACAGAATCTCTAAATAGAAATTCCAACAATCCTTACCAACCGAAAACGCCGACAGTGGGTAACTAGTGACCTAAGCCAATAGGGGGAGGGATCTACCATGCAGTAAGATGTACTAGAAATGAGATCTAAAGCACTCAAACCAAAACTTGACCAGACGAGCATAGCAATAGGAACAAGAGGATTTCAAAGCCACTAAAAAAGAAAACACAAACCTAGTAGCTGTTGCAAACTACCCAAACAAAGAAAAATGAATTTACTAGACAAAAAATTTGGACGGGCGAGTAGCACAAGACCGCTTACCGAAAACAAAATTCAAAAGTTAATTTGTTTAGAATCAAAATGACTCTGATACCATATCAAATATACTAATGACACTAAATAAGACTCGATGTCCCTCAATGTGAGAGGTTCTCTAATTATATAAAACCAAAATCACAACTAAATTTGATATCTATCAATTACAAATATTCACTAATGATAACCTATTAAATATGGTAGCTTTCCTTATATTCGAGCTTTTCTTATATTCCACTGACAAACATCAACGTATAAACACGGTACAAAGACCATGGATCCCATTCAAACAGCCAAAGTTCTCCATCAAAGGTTCAACAACACAAGCTTCCCTAGTTACTTGTCATTAGGAGAAGTAGCTTCTAAGGTATCATCTTGTAGTTCTAGGATTGGTTTATGTCATGCCTAGTAAAACTGGCTCACTTCCATGCATGCGATAGCTTGTCCCAACCAAAACTTGCCCTTTCTATTAATCAATGCCCTCCTTTCCCATAGTGATAAGGACTTCGGCAACCCTTTCATCAAAAGCTGGAGGGTCTGTACCCAATAAACAAGAAAAAAGGTTTTTCGTAATTTCATTTTCTTATCATACAAAATCATAATCGACAACAAGAACTAAGAGATAGAGTTAATAGTTCAGTGACCAAGAAAGGGCATTCTGTGTTATGATTTTCATCGTAAGGTATGGGACTTGAATCCCACATTAAAAGTAAGGCCTTTCGGTATGTAGTTTATAAACTTGGACTCTCCAACTTCAACAGCTAACTTTTGAGGTATAGCTCTCCCAAAATTTATATCAATGGTATCAGAGTAAATACCAAGTCTCTCGATTGCAGTCAAGCGGCGCAGATGTTGACGATGACATAGCAATGTTCGTTTGGAACTAGTCATGGACTAGCGCAAAGCCAGTCCGACATGGGCGTGGGGATTTTAAAGTATGGTAGATTGTTATAGTTCCCATTGCAAGGTATGGGACTTAAATCCCACATAAAAAATATGAGCTTTCCGTATGTAGTTTATATAGACTTAGACTCTCCAACTTCAAGCTAACTTTTGAGGTATGAGAGATCTATATCAATGGTATCAGAGCAGGCATCATGTCTCTCGATTGCAACGAGCGGCGTGGATGGTAACGGTGGCATAGCAGTGTTCGTCCAGGACAGTCATTGACTAGTGCAAAGCTAATTTGATGTGTGGTGGATTGTTATGGCTCCCATTGCAAGATATGAGACTTGAATCCAACATCGAAAGTAAGGGCTTTTTTTTTTTTATAGGTAATCGTAAACATTTTATAAATCAAAGCCAAAAATAATACACAAGGAGTGCATTATCAGTTTAAACAAGGACCAATAAGAAATTAGGCAACCTTTCTATCTGACTAATAGTAGCGGCCTTAAACCAACTATACAAAGTCAAGTAAAACAATTATCTAAACTGCTCTGTGGTTCGTGTTTGATCTTCAAAGCAACGACCGTTTCTTTCTCTCCACACACACCAACAAAGCATTCTGGAATGAGATCTCAAACAAGCTTGTTTTGCTTGTCCCGAAACTCTCTTCCATGCCCATACCACCTCCTTTATACTCCTTGGCAACACCNTCAAACAAGCTTGTTTTGCTTGTCCCGAAACTCTCTTCCATGCCCATACCACCTCCTTTATACTCCTTGGCAACACCCAACTCACATGTTGCGTAGCTAGAATATCATTCCACATCCAACGAACACCATCACAATGAATGAACAGGTGATCGATCATCTCTCCGTCCCTCTTACACATATAGCACCACTCCGTAATATAACCCTTTCTTCGGAGATTATCTGCTGTTAACACATGCCCCCTCACAATCGTCCACAGTAAAAAAGCCACACTTAGAGGTAATTTACTCTGCCAAACCCTTTTCCAGGGGAATGAACACTCCACTGGTTCCAATAATGATCTGCAATAAGTGCGAACAGAGAACCTACCATTCCGTGCCACCCTCCACCTGCTATAGTTGTCATCTCCTACCTGAATGTGCACATCATACAGGGAGGCCAAAAACAATGTATAATCATCCAACTCCCGATCGTGTAAGCCCCTCCGGAAAGCGATGTTCCAATTAGGATTCCCATTATATATAGTCATAGCATCGCTCATCATAGCTGAGGGCTCCAACGCAATGCGATGCAAAGAAGAAAATCGCACTTTTAACGATTGATCTTCACACCAACAATCATCCCAAAATCTGACATTCATATTGTTCCCCACCCTAAAAGTCAATCTATTCTGAATTTTGCTCCATCCTTTCCTGATATACCTCCACAAGCTCATTCCATAAGAACCACGACCCTCACCCGAGCACCACCCCCCTCCATAACACCATACTTCACCCCAATGATTTCTCTCCAGAAACTCTCCCTCTCCATTCCAAATCGCCACAGCCACTTGCCCAACAAGGCCTCATTAAATAATACAAGGCTCCTCAATCCAAGGCCCCCCACCCCAACAGGGGAACAAACGTCACCCCCATTTGACCAAATGAAATTTCCTCTCTTCCCCCAACCCTGCCCAAAGAAACTCTCTCTGGATCCTCTCTAATCTATTTGCCACTGCAACGGGAATCGGAAACAATTATAGAAAATATGTTGGGAGATTAGAGAGAGTGGATTTGATGAGAGTAAAACGGCATCCTTTTGAAAGATAAATACACTTCCACCCCACTAACATCCTCTCCACCCTTTCAAGAATATCATTCCAAATTTATTTACTTTTGAGTTGCGATATCTAGCATTGCAGAAGATCATACATATACATATATAAGCTATAAGAAGAAATGCAATGTTGTATTCAAAGTCGGCCAATGAATGCCACTGTTACAAATATTAAGATCTGAAGTGTTATAAATAGAAAAAAGAAGGTGATAACATATCACTATTTGATGTCATATTCTAGACCTAGGGAAAATTACTTTGTTGATTTGAATACTAGTGTATCATAAAACCGAAATCACTTAAATATAAAGACATAACTTTAGACCCAGATGTTTTGGGTGTCAATTTTTCTCATAAACCCCCGCAAAGCTTATACACGTTTGCTTTCAATCTTAATAGTTCATATGCTAATAGGCATCCCAAACTTTTTAATTCCTCTAAGAAAAATACTGTTGTATAGATAATGAAAGCATATTTGCATGATTTTTGACAGCATTTCACATTAGAAATTTTTCATGGTCTCTTCCCATCTTCAAACCCCGAGTCAAGTTTCTAAACGCATCATCTAACATCAGTTGGCCTGGAAATTTAAAACCATATGAAGATAGACCTATTAAAAACACACTAAAATGAACGCCCAAATCTAAACACGAGGAGCGGACAAAAATATGCAATTGTTGTGGAACAATTTATATTCACAAATTTCAAGATCCCACAATTGCTGTAGCGACCGAGACCTTTTAATTAAAAAAAAATTATTTCTCGAAAAATGTGTCCCTAAACCTTAAACCCTAACGTTAAATTAAAAACGCGTTCATCTAACCGTTATAAAAACGAATTCAAAATCTATTCGATCGAATCCAATCTCGAATAATTATTTTATTATCAATTCCGATTTATTTTATTTAAGTCCAATAATTTCAAGTCCAATATTTAGAGCCCAATATTTATAGTCCAATAGTTTATACTTTAAGGTCTAATTTTATTAGTCAAATCCTATTTGTTTTAGCCCAATTTTACTCAAGTCCAACTAGAAAATCATTAAGCCCAACTTTTTCAGCCCAATTAGCTTTTTAGGGATTTGTGCCCTAAATCACTGTTCATTTAACCCTCTCATTCTCCCCTCACATTCCACACAGCCGAGCAAATCACTCAGGGTAAGAAACTGCACCTCTCCCTCAAGTTTTCCATCAATCCAATTTCACAATGGAGAATTAATCTGATACTAGAATTTCGATTT
>CAIGRO010141370.1:0-22767 GCA_903798355.1 Fraxinus baroniana | reverse complement strand
CGGACCAAACCGTTAGGTTTAGGTTTGAGTTTTTTTCAAACCGTTCAAAATGGTTTGGTTTAGGTTTGAGTTTTTCTCAAACCGATTTAAACGGTTTGGTTTGAAAATTTGTCAAAAATCGGTAAAACCGGATCGCTTACACCCCTAGCTCGGCTCGCTATAGTACGAGCTCGTGGGCCGAGCCGAGCCATGCTCGCCCACGAGCAACGAGTCGAGCAGGAGCTCGGCTCGTTTTATAACGAGCCATGAGCTCGTGGGCAACGAACGGGCCGAGCCGGCTCGTTTGCCAACTCTACTTCTAGGCACTTTGACGGTGAAATGCACTATTGAGAGAAGATCAAGAGAAAACCCTAAGATTGAACTATGAAGCAAAATTTTCTATTTTGGCACGAATTGTTAAATAATTTGCAACTTTATTTGTATGATTTTATTATAACATTATTGTAATTTCAACCGTATAATTAATAACCACAATAATTGTTTTCAATATAGTTTCCTCAATTATTACTACTACTATTTTTGAAAATTTATTCCCAATTAACCTAAATGAGAAACAAAAAAATTGCAATAATTTTTTTCCTGCATTATTGCAAACCCGAAATGACACAAAATAATGTTTTTATCAACTGTCACTTTTCAAACCGGACCTCTACGAAACCAATCCACAAAAATAAAATTAACCAAAACTCTATAGTCCTTTTCATATAATTAATGAGGTCAAAAAAGAGAGTGATGGCAATTGTAACAAATATTCACTCCCCATAAGTTTAAGGCCAAATCCTACCAGCCAACTTTTTCAGGCACAATATATGAACCGAGCAGTTATATTGTCACCACATTTTTTATTTATTATACCACATTTTAATTGTAGTTAAGTTCTTCAATTTTTGTTCACTTTAGCAATTATTTTTTTAAAATTTTTTTTGTCTTCGATGATGATTTATATTAAAATATTTCTTTTTCATAATTTGAAAAAGGAGAAATATATTTTTCGCACCTTCTATTTTTTTTTTTTTAAATATAATGGAGATATGAGTTGTTTTACATCATTTTCGACGAACTTTTGAACGTAAAACCATTATCGAGTAAATGTGTTAATTAATGGAAAGTTTAAAGATAAGAATGAATGAAAAATTGTTAGACACGCAATTACTATAAAAAGTGAGTAATGTTATTCATCTCCACTGTTGGCTCTAAATGATAGATTAAATGAAATGTAAAATTAAATGACTTTTATCTATCATTTAATGCCACATTAACATCACCAAAACTGAGATTAGTATAATCTCAATGTGGATGAATAACATTACTCATAAAAATTGTGGTGTTGCCTTATACATATGATTAATGCTATCTATTTCCGTTATAACCACAATTTAGATGACTTTAAATGATAAATTAAATGAAAGGTGAAATTAAATAACTTATTTAATTTTACATATTATTTTAACCCCAAATTTAGAGCCATCCAAATTGGGTTGTAATTCATGTATAGAATTTATTCTATACACATATATAGATATAGAGAGACAGTAAATGGTTGACATAGAGAGCGAAAACAGAGATACATACATTATACACACAACAAAACAATATTTAAATATTACGAAAAAGGTGAAAGCTTTGAGTAGAAAGAGAGACACGGAGAGAGACAACAAGAGCAAGAAAGTTTGTCCTAAAAACAAGAGAGAGATTTGTGTGAAACTGCAGACTGCAAAAGAGAGCTTTTTTGCGAAGAACAATGAGAAAAAGAGGAAGCAATATATAATATATATAGATATATAAATAAATATATAGAGAGAGAAAGACACAGTGTGTGAATGGAAGAGGGGAGGGGCAATTCACTCAGGCTCAGCATACATTTTCTCCTTTTCCAAAGCTCCTTTTGTTTCCCTCATACTTTCTCACTCTTCATTTCGCCGGAAACATATCCCTCCCTACTAAAAACCAAACATTGGTTCCCATCCTACTAAAAATTTTAATCCTTCATTTCCCTTTTCCCCTTTACATTTTGATTAGCAGAAGAATTTGTTTTCTTAGCTGAAAGGGAAAGTTGACTCTTTGATTTAGTTAAAAGGTCGTTTCTTTGGGTTAAATCGGAGCTCGATATTTCTCCGGCAGGATGTATATCCAGTGAGAAACTCTGCCCATTATTTTAGCTGAATACAAATCAATAATGAAGACACCGGCAAACGGAGCCGGAGCTCAACCGGCGGCCACCACCTCCGACTCAGCTGAAGGTCTCACTCCCTCCTTGCTCCCTCTCTGCATATCTATATATATCCACACTCTCTCGGTGCCCTTTTGGAAGAAAATCAATGAAAACATATATAAATAAATGGAAGAAAATATATTTTGTCTAATCGAATGACGTATCGCAGGTGAGAAGAAGAGTATAAACCCAGAGCTATGGCAAGCATGCGCCGGCCCTCTGGTCAATATGCCGGTCGCTGGGACCCACGTCGTTTACTTCCCTCAAGGCCACAGTGAACAGGTCTTTTTTATTACCACCATGAGTTGATTTATGTATATAAATAAACTGCACCTTTGTTTAGTTCAAAATGTGCCAAGGACAGTGCTTCTCCAGGATGTTAATTTTGACCCACTTTGTTAAAAGTTCTTCTAATCCGATAAAGCACTCTCAGAAAATAATATAAACATTTTCAAAAGCACTTTCTTAATCTCAAAAACAAATTTTGACTTTTCAAAATTGTCGCCAAACTAGCCCGAACACATGAGATAAGAAGCTCAATCACGGTTCAGCCTGTGACGGACCGTGTTGCAGGACGGAACGGTCTATACAAGAAAGCTTATGAATGGAAAAAATGAAGTCCATAGGCCGGGTCGATAATTTTAGTCGTGTCACAATATGATCAAAATCGTGTGATCATCTCGATTTGTACTGTTACAAAGAGATTTTTATGCAGACAAACACGCCATAATTTAATTTTAGACAGACAAACAGACAGTTGCTGAGTTTGCTAAATCTGTAGCATAATTTGGTCACATGCATGGATTCATTACATTATTATTTATTGCAAGTTAGTTACATAAGTGCTTTTGCATTTATTTAGGTACATCGCTCCTAGCTTTTATTATCTGTTAATTGGATTAAATAATCAGATCATAAGATCTAGAAAATTGAGTGCCTTTTGAATTTGTCAAAGGTTAACTGGCATGTATTGGACCATGCTAACCTGTGCACTTGTGCTGGTGTGGGTTGGTTGATGGACGAGATTCCAGAGAATGAATTTATTTTGTTTTCTGAGATGGATTGATGGTGAGATTTGAACTCAAGAATTTACGGGCCAAGATTTTAATTTTCTGATTAAATATCTTAGCAAAGTCAAACTATGACGGTAAATTCATTGCGAGTACTATATCGCTGCTAGACAATATAATTTTAAGAATTTCATTTGCTGAGAGAGATACAATGTGTTTGGTATGACGGACTAATGCATGTTATCGAACAAACTGAGAGTGATCATAAGTGAAACTACTGAAGAAATTTTCATTTTTTTTTTAATCTAAAGATGATTCTTGTTATGTTAATATTTAAATTTACATTTTCAGGTTGCTGCATCAATGAAAAAGGACGTGGATGCACAAATTCCAAACTATCCAAATCTTCCGTCAAAGTTACTATGCCTTCTTCACAGTGTCACTTTGCTTGTATGCTGCCTCAACTTACGGCTTCTTCTATTTCTCTTCAAGAACTTGTAATAACGGTACTTAATTCGTTTGCATTGTTAGGCTGACCCAGAAACAGATGAAGTTTATGCGCAGATGACACTCCAACCAGTTCCTACGGTAGGGACCTGTTTTTAACTGAAGAATTCCTGGTGCATTGCAACTTCATTTTTTTATTTGCGTCTTTGAAAGTTGAGTTTAAGAGCATAGAAACTGAAATTAGGGGTTGAAAGAAGTATACGATGGAGATTCACACCCTTCAATTTCTTTTATATAACGTTGGAAACTAGGGCGACCTAATACAAAGATATGACTGCACAATAGACCCCATAATTAAACTATGTTTCGATGGATTGGTGGAGGGGATAAGTGAACAATACAATTAGGCTTCACATGGTCCAACTTAGAAAACTGACTTTATGGTTCTGCCGTGCAGTTTGACAAGGATGCTTTATTAAGATCAGATCTTTCGATGAAAGCAAACAAACCTCAAACGGAGTTTTTCTGTAAAACCTTGACTGCAAGTGATACTAGCACTCATGGTGGTTTTTCTGTACCTCGCCGTGCAGCAGAAAAGACATTTCCTTCTCTGGTTCGTAAGAATCCTTCTTTCAAAGCCCTCTTCTCTACTACCTTCTTTTCATTTACAGCTTATGTAAAAGAATACTCATTTATTTAGGATTTCACAATGCAACCACCTGCTCAAGAGCTTGTGGCTAGGGATTTGCACGAGAACATATGGACATTTCGCCATATTTATAGAGGTACGTTCACTCTGCTGCTATTTCTTGGTTTCATTCTATTTTCTGCTTCTGGTAGAGTTACATCTTCTTTAAATGATTGCAATTTCTAATATCTCAGGACAACCGAAACGTCACTTGCTTACGACTGGATGGAGTCTTTTCGTCAGTGGAAAGAGGCTTTTCGCAGGAGACTCAGTTTTATTCATTAGGTAATGAATGCAAGCCTTTGAAAGATTTATTTCCTTCTTCCCCTTACCTTGTGTACTTCTAATTAGTTTTAGAGTTGCCCAAAGAATGAGATAATCAGTAGTCTCGTGCTCATGAACAGGGATGAAAAGCAGCACCTTCTGTTGGGCATCAGACGGGCAAACAGACAACCAACCAACCTATCGTCATCAGTTTTGTCAAGTGATAGCATGCACATTGGGATTCTTGCAGCAGCAGCCCATGCCGCTGCAAATAATAGTCCTTTCACCGTGTTTTACAATCCAAGGTCATCACTTTTCTTAATTCTTGCTATACTTGCGGAATAATCTGTTCATGTCATGGACATTTGGTGTAGATGACGTTGCTTCTATCCAAGGTTACTGAGATGTTTTTTCAAACCTGAGCAGGGCTAGTCCGTCAGAATTCGTTATCCCTTTAGCCAAGTACTATAGAGCAGTTTGCAGTAACCAAATATCTCTAGGCATGCGCTTCCGCATGGTGTTTGAAACTGAAGAATCGGGAACAAGAAGGTAGCAGAAACAATGTTAATATGCCAATATTCTACTTATATTTGTTTAAAAATAACAAAAAAAAAAAAAATTCAAAATTTTAGTGTTTTAGTTATCCCTACCTTCCACTCATCTCAGCTGCATGCTTTCTGCAGGTACATGGGCACAATAACTGGTATCAGTGATTTGGATCCAGTCAGATGGAAGAACTCCCAATGGCGTAATTTGCAGGTAAAAATAGTTAAATACACCGCCCTTCGGTAAATATTTTACTCCCGCATTTCAAGTAGGTAAACGTAAGCACTCATGTTCTGTAACCAGGTCGGCTGGGATGAATCAACTGCCGGAGAGAGGCGCAACCGTGTCTCTATTTGGGAGATCGAGCCTGTAACTGCTCCATTTTTCATCTGCCCCACCACACCTTTCTTCCGTTCAAAGCGCTCAAGGCAACCAGGAATGCCAGGTAAAAGGAAAATAGGATTCAATAAGTCGATTTATATATCCATTTGGAAAGGAGTAATATTTATTATGTTTCTCATTGCAGATGATGACTTGTCTGATCCCGATAATCTATTCAGGCGGACAATGCCCTGGCTTGGAGACGACTTTGGTACGAAGGATCCTCAAGCTCTGCACGGCTTGAGCTTAGTTCAGTGGATGAACATGCAGCAAAACCCCTCATTGGGTAACTCAATGCAGCCAAACTGTTTAAATCCTTTGTCTAGTTCCATTCTACAAAACTTTTCGGGTGCAGATCTGTCGCATCAATTAGGTTTCCCTGCACCTCAACATAACAACTTGCAGTTCAATTCCCCGAGGCCAACCCAACCCATACAACAACTAGATCAGCTCCAAAAGCCCCCGGCCTCCACATTGAACCCACTGGCCTCAATTATACAGACACAACAGCAGTTTACTGACACCATGCAACCACCAGGACAAAATTTAATGAATCAAACTTTACCAACAAGCCAAGTTCAGACGCAACTTCTGCAGTCACAGAATCCAAACCCATCTCAGAATGTTCTGCAGCAGCAACAGTCCATTATAAACAATCACCTTCAGAGAAGTCTTCCGCAAAATTTGCCTCAACAGCAGCAGAATCCTAGTCATGTCCAGCAGCAAGACTTGATGTTGTTTCAATCCCCGGATCATGTAAGCCAACAGTTGCATGTGCCTGAGAATCAAATTCAGCTTCAACTTCTACAGAAACTCCACCAGCAACAACAATCACTTCTAGCACAGCAATCCGCAATACAAATACCTTCCCAACTAACACAAAACCAGGAGCAGCAGAAGCCGCTTTTAGACATTTCCCAGAAATTCTCTTGGTCTGTGGCGGGCCAACTGCCAGAGGCATCTCAATCAAAATCGACTATGCTCCCGCAGTCGCATGTTATCCCACAGCAGATGACAAGAAATAATAACCAAACCAATCTCTTGTTTGCCCAACCAAAACTTCAGCAACACCAACAATCTGGAACACAATCAGAATTGTCTGGATTTGTGGGAAACACATCGAACCCAATGAATAACCAGCTTTCTGCAGGTGATAGCAGTTTGTTGATGGGAGCTGCGGGTGGAGGCCAATCTGGGATCACTGATGAGGTTCCGTCTTGTTCGACTTCACCATCCACAAACAACTGTCCAGGTGCTATTCAGTCTACGGTGAATGGCAGAAACCACCGAAGTACAATAACAGGGGATGAGATGGCTCAGTCTTCTGCCACTCTGCTGAGTTCAACTGGCATAAAGAACATGTCTTCTAATGGTAACCTAGCTAAGGATTTGCAGAAAAAACCTGACATCAAGCGTTCGGTGGACATATCCAAAAGTCAGAACCAAGGAATTTTTGCAACTCGCACATACCTCAATACTATTGGAACCCATATAGATTATTTGGACAGCTCGTGTTCAGCAACATCGGTTCTTTCTCAAAATGATGTCCAGACACAGCAAAGAAATCCCGCATCTTTCAATTCTCAGTCAATGTTGTTTGGAGCCACGAGTCAGGACAGGGAACTTCAGGGTGATCGAAGGAATAACAATGTTCCTTTTGGGGCTAACAGTGGCAACCAGTTAGGCATGCCTATAATACCTGACCCATTGATCACAAAATCCATGGTGGGATCAGGAGATTTCTCGAATAATCTCTCATCTGGAGGAGAGATGCTTTCCAACTATGAAAACCTTAAGGAAACTCATCCTGAACTTTCATCATCAATGGTTTCCCAGTCATTTGGAGTTCCAGATATGACATTCAATTCTATTGATTCCACAATAAATGATAACAGCTTCATGAATGGAGGAGCGTGGGCTCCACCACCACAGATCCCTCGTATGCGAACTTATACAAAGGTTGATACTTTATGCTACAAAGACATGAATTAATTTATCTTTTATGCTGTTTTCATTGAAGATTTGAGGCCTAACTTGGCAAGCATGTTATTATGAAGGTGTACAAGCGTGGAGCTGTTGGAAGATCAATTGATGTTGCACGTTACTCGGGCTATGAAGAGCTTAAACAAGATCTGGCTCGTAGATTTGGCATAGAGGGACAACTGGAGGACCGACAGAGAATCGGTTGGAAACTCGTGTATGTGGATCATGAGAATGATGTCCTGCTGGTTGGGGATGATCCTTGGGAGTAAGTCTTCAAATTCATCCTTTTAATTTCAGCTTTGTTTATCAACTTCTGCCTTCTCCTTGTATTTGTTCGAGGAAGACATATCGGCCTATGTTCTGTGTTCTTTTTTACTTCAATTTTTTGTTCCATATACGAATGGTTGCCTCCTTGGGTAAAATGATGTTACCCTGAATATTATGGTAATTTGTTTGATTCAGGGAATTCGTGAGCTGCGTCCGCTGCATCAAGATCCTTTCACCTCAAGAAGTCCAACAAATGAGTTTGGATGGAGATTTTGGAAACAGCATCCTTCCAAATCAAGATTGTAGCAGTTCAGACAATGGTGTAAATTAGCAAAAAAAATAAAATCTTCCACGTCGGAACTTAACAACGATACGGTGTAGAAAGTTCGTCCTTTCTAACACATGAAAAATTTCTGCCATTTCTGGGTTCTTCTTTACTTTGAACTCATAGCCTCAGATTAATACAACAGCCATTGATCAAGGCCTAAGATCTTGTAATATGGACTGGGACAAAGGGACAACCTAGTCTGGTACAGAAGCTTTTGGCAGGAATTTGCTTGTTATGATATTAATATTTCCTCTCTTGTAAAGACAATATCGCCATTAAAGTTCGTTGTAGCAAGAAAGCTCTGAAACATGTATAACGTAGTTTCCGAGTGTATGTATAATGTATACATTTTTCAGTCCATGAAATCATTCCCCAAATGAGTTTCAGAGAAGTGGCCTTTTTTTTTTCCCGGCAAGTAGCTACAAATATATATAAATAATCTTTTGAGAGGATTTTATTTGCTTACCTACTTTGCTGCAAATACTACGAAGAATTTTAGATAGTTGTGTAGTCTTGTAGAGGTGCAAGGTGGCTTCAGGGGGTGGGGGTGGCCTTTTCAGTTAAACACGATCCTTTCCAAATACAAAAGAAACTATTTCGTTTCATCCACTGATAATTCCATGTCTATGCCTCTGAACCTGCATTCTCATGCGAAAACTAGGTCCTGATACTTGAAAATGCCACAATCGAAAATTAGAATCAGTCAACCCATGATTTTCTCTACTTCAAAATTAAGCTACCTAAATATATCTTATGTTAACCATTTTGTATTTTGTGTGGAATATGGATTTTAATCCTTGTTTAAAATCTTATTATATTTAAATATTGGATAGCAACCATATAAAAGTAAATGAAACATTAAGTAAAACCCACTCTTGCGTTTGGTTGGAAAGAAACTGTGAGAAGCAAAGAGATTGATAAACTTTCCCCCTCCCTTAAATTTAAATAAGAGAACAGTTGAGAGAAATACCATAAAACACCAAATTCATTTCTAATACATTTCAAACAAAGAATCCATGATCCCAGGGAGGGGCCATAGTACCCTGTTATCAGTACACACGATTTTAATGTCTCCACAGAAGAGGGATGTTTTGAAAATATGCCAAAAAGTTGGTATCAAGGAGTAAATCAACGATATGGGAGCCATTCAACTGCTGAAACAGAAATTTAATTAACCTCAAACAATTTAAGAAAGAGCAAAAGATTTCCAAGAAAATAGTACAGTTCATCCCATGTAATCCAGTGTGCACAACTACCACTTGATGTTCAACAATTTGGATCTAACTGACCATTGGTTCAGGACTACCTGCCGACAAAATATCCAACAGTGAGTTCTGAGGCTCCAGCTCCTCATGCCACAGTGATAGCTTGTCACACGGGTAAAACTTCCTTGTAACCCCTTCTGAGTTAATCTGCGGTTTCAAAAGGTAACAAGGGTTAGCTTAGCTTAAACCAACTTATTTAATTATACGAAAACTTTTAAAGCTTAGCCAAACACGACTACTTCACAGTTGAGCAAAAATTTAATCAATGTCAATCAAACCATGTGCAGGGGGCTATTGAAAACAAGAAATCCAACAAGAATAAAAGGAAAGATCTGAAGTTCTTGTCCAACATCAACATCAGGAGGAGATTCACCAGGTAGGACCATATATAATGCATATACAATAAAGTTAACTCACAGTCACAGTCCGAACAACACCACCACTAGCACCATCCCGAGCAATAGCAAGAGAGACTGCCTTGACCACTAATTGCTGCAGGGACAGAGAGAGAGAACAAATTAGCAGTCAGCCATATTCATGGTAAACATGCCCACAATTACTGAAATAACAGACCGACAAGAAAAATAATTTGCAAATTTTTTCATAGCATATATGAAAACAAGATAGATTTTGTTCACGTTGAAAACCACAAAAGTGTGAAGTGAACCAATTTGTGTGCGCTTCATTCAAAGCACCCATTCCAGGCGGAGGTTCTCTGGAAGTGACAAGCCCCTCCCAACTAGAATAGTTAGATCAAACCAATGTCTCCATATATGAATCTAAATTATATACTTTGTTTGAAGTTGAACAGAGTAGTTGCAAAACATTAGGCTGTGATACGTACTCAAGAGGATACGTTCCTAAACCTTCATAAATAGGAAAACTAGTAACAGTTCATATATATTTCAATCGCGATATACAAACCTCAGCTTCCTCTTGGGTCATCCCTTCCTTCCACGCTTGGTCAAAGAATCCGTACAAATAGCTGGAGCCAGATCCTAATGGGAAACAAAACAATTATCAGGAATCGAAACCCTCAACCATGAGCTGAAACACTAGCCAATTAATCTGTATCTTGAATAATAGCAAGTTATCACAAAATATTTTGAGATGCATCTGATAATGTCATTGGACACGCAAAATAGTGAGCCTTTAGATTATGGAAAACTAAGGTGCTAAATGGAAAATGTGTACCAGAATGTACTTCATTAATTTAAAGCAAAACCAACAGCAAAATATCAATAAGAGGATCCTTAAAAAGTTTCTACATAGAGATAAGAAAGTGGGTGACAATATCATGTTTGGAACCAATCAGGCCTGAAAGACATTTCTAATTAGTTTGTGAAGTTTTCACTTTATGTATACATATAATATCTATTTAGTGATTAAATATAGTTATATTTTGAGGATAATAGGAACATACATAACTAATAATGTGGAAACATGTGTTGAATATATTTAATCACTACAGATATCTAAGTTGGCTTAAATAGACCCGGTTGTGCTCTAGAACTAGACTCACCCAATTAAAAAGCTCCTTATTGAAATTTACAACTACCAAAGTCGGTTGAGGACACAATAGTTGCAATTATGATTTATAAAACCGATTTACTACTTCCACAATACCATCTAACACTGTCAAAATCCAGAGAAAATAAATAACAGACAAATTTGCTTGGGTCAAAAACTTTATAAACAACAAGATATACCAGTAAGCTAAATCAACAAGCTCGATACCAGTTGAGAAAGAACAAGACTGCTGTTAGTTAAACAGCTAGGAACTTCCAAATTTTTTTAAAAAACTAGGCAAAGTCAAAAAAGCACGAAGTTACCGTGTAACTCTTATAAGAAAAGGATAGGAAGGTCAAACCTCCAATAGCAAAAGGTTGCTCCAAGATTGTCCCTCCCAGAGGTATTCCATATATTTTACCACCTTCATATTTGTCCCATCCACCAATAATGAGACCAGTTTGCAGCATATTCTGCAAGGTCAGAATACTTGCAGATATCACAAAAAAAGATATCACAAAAAAATAAATAAGTAAATAAAAATAAACTGCTACCTCCAACACATTCCTCAGACCTAGTAAAAGGCATAAGAGTAAAAGACATAAAAATCATAAAATAACTGACAAACCATTTATATGTTTATTTTTCCCATCAAATAATTCCCAACTCCCAAGAGATAAAGGTGCAATTAAGGAAGCATTAGTTTCAGAAAACATAAAACTTACATATTAAGTCTGTAATAACTTCCTATATTTTGTACTTTTTGGGTCCCAAGATAACTTGCAAGACAGATTCTTCAAGTAGTAAAAAAACTTTAGCCAAAAGCAAAGACAATAAAAGAACTGAAGAAAATAATTTCAAATACATTAGAAATTGATATAGGAAGTGCAAGGAACTGCTAGTAACCTGTATGTTTCAATTATGTTACAATTTTAAAGATAAAAATGATAACAAACTTTTGTCACAATGAAATTTAAATTTTACAGCAGATATTTTTGACATATTTCCATCCTTTTCAAATTCATGGTCATACTTCTCCCCTTTAAATTTAGATTTCCAGAATCAATTTCCACGTGTTAGACTAACAAAATTGATATGAAACTGACTAATAAGGATGACAATTTTCACATGTTGAAAGCAGTTTTGAACCTGCAGAGATTATGTAGATCTGATACTTTTTAATAAAAAAGTTATACAAACCTTGTTGTTATAAGACAATAATCTGACAAGGTTTGCAGCAACCTTGACGGTTGAAGGCTGCCCAAGTTGTATCCTGCATCAAAGAAGCATGCCATCACAATAATTTCTCTGCTGAGTAAACCATTTGACTTCAACATAATAAGAGTACACTCCCAGAAAATTACGACTTTAAAGTGCTTGATATAATTTCAGTTCCACCCAAAAAACCAATATCTGTAAGTTAGTCCAAAAATAATAATTGGAACCATTTCTCTTGGAAAGTAAACTATCGTGTAAAAGAATATTACTTTCTTTTAAGGGATTCAAGTTAGGACAGAAAAGATAATTCGACTAGACTTTGTGGAGTAAGAAATTGACACCATGAAGGTTGTTAAAAAGAAGATACATCATAAGAAAAGAGAAACTATGACGTAATCACATGCTTTATTTTATAGTAATTTTTAGTATCGTCTCATAAATGAAAGGATGCATGACGAATGTAAAGTAAGTGATTGTAATGCATGAATATCTTCTTACGTGTGTTGATGGAGAAAGTAGCGGACATAATCAGAAACAATCTGTGAATCTGCAGCCTGGCAAAGTAACATTGTAAAATGTGTTATTCAAGAAAAGGAAGCTGAACACACACATATATTCGGAAAAACATTAAAGATTGTTCAACTAATTGGTTCCTGCTTGCTCCACTATTTAAGATTTCACTCTTTTAACTTTACGGTTACATGCCTACTGCAATTATCTCTGATCAAATTTGCAAGGTAAAGTAACTCTATATCTTCAATCAAGACTTGGAAAAAAATAAATCTAAAACCTGCTCTTCTAAAAAAACCATGGTTTGTCTCATTATGCCAGTTAAATCTGAAAGCTTCAAGAAATTTGAGTTGATTCACTGCCATGAAGCCACATAGTTGGCAAATATTTTCCTAGCTGCCTTTAACCATACACAATTGCTAAAAGAAGGGCACTAAAGTTATTTGATGCCAGAAGTCCAGATGAAGGATAAAATCAAAGAAAGCAGGTGTGCGGGGAGAATTGTGTTATAGTTTCATAAAGGACAAGACAGGTCAGGCCAATTTAGAAGCAAGCTGCCTATTTAATCTCCAACCCAAACTCTCAGGTGACTATAATTTCACCATTGTTATTAATTTTTTAACTAAAGCTCCTGTATAGAGTATTCTTTCTCACAAACACTAAAATATAATCCAGAAGTTCCTTCCAGGCAGGTTATGCATTGTTCAGGTGTTCACAGTGCACAAGTAATAGCACTCTTCTCTCAATTTGAGCACGTTTATTATGAGTGCTTAAACTTCTACGATCTAAACCCAAATTGCTATCAAGCATACCCTCTACGCTGAGGAAATAATATTTGTTAAAAATATAATTTAAATGCAAACTGCAGCATATCCCTAAAATTAGTCAAGAATACAAAAACATGAACTAATTGCTTTTCACAGTTAAACCTAACAATGGCATTTCCTTTCCCCATAAGTACGACAAACAGGGACCAGTTACATAAATACGTACCGATCCAGAACGACACAGGTAGACATTATCAGTCAACTTGGTGATTTTGTCCGACGCCCTGTTCGCCACATACATTCCTGCAAAATAAAAATCCAAAACTTTACAATAACACAAAAATGAAAAACTTAATAAAAAATCTTTTTTAAACGATGGATTTACCAGTGCTGGTTCGAGAGTCGGCGCCAAGAACAACCCCGCCGTTGTAGGTGACACCGATGATAGTGGTTCCCATCGAGTGGGGAGCATTGAGATCACTTGCGCTCACGTCCATAATGTGGTCCTGTTGGGATCGATCGATCGATCGAACTAAAATTCGAGTAATTTAGCAGAAGAAAACCTTGAATGAGAAGGGGAAAAGTAAGAAGAACAGAGAATAAAAACGAAGTTTTCGTGCCGAAGAAGAGAGGTGAAAAAATGTAAGAGTTTACAGTTTGGTACCCCAAACTCTGATAAATGTTGATTTTGCCCGAAAAAAAGTTAAAAACTTTTAAATTGCAGTCAGTTACTTTTGGGTGAATTGCATATTGCCTCTTCGAACTATATTTAGCCCTTGTTTGGTTTGGATTAAAATTCAATTAAAGTTTTAAGTCAAAGTCAACAATTAATTTTAATCATATATTTCATAGGACTCCCAACTTTTTAACCGCACATTTCATCAATTAAAGTTTCAAATCAAAGTCAACAATTAATTTTAATTATATATTTCATCAGACTCGCAACTTTTTAACAACAAATTCATCAATTTCGATCAAAATCTATTAAAAACCTAATTTTAATTTCTACCAAATAGGAGCTTAATAATTTATTGCCAAAATGTGGAATTATAAACTTCGTCTCCTTTGAGCTTTGACTAATAGTCAAAATCCATAATTAAATCTGTTTCCGCGTAATGCACTTGAGAATAATATGAATAACCATTTTTTGTATTGGTTAAGGATAAAATTTCATATACTAGGTTTGATCCAAGGTAAAATGACGTAAACAAGCCATTCTAGCCATGTTGCGAAAAAAGTGCGATTCCAAAAAACTAGTAAAGCTTGGAAAAAACACAAACACGTCGTTTTAGTCTTGGTGCGACTGAGAATTTCGGAGCGATTAGTAGAGCTTAAGAAAAAGTTAATGCAAAATCCTTTGATTTGGGGCGAAGGGATAAAAAAACGTAACAACTATTCGTAGAACTCACATTTGAAATCGACTTGTAAGGGGAGGGTGTCCAGAGTACTCCATTGATATGTTCTATTGGAAGTAGCCCTCTTTGGATTGCCCATCCACAACTAAGGTCCTCTAAGATGAGATGTGTACCAATTATAACAATCAATTTGAAAAGAACTCGCCGGGTTTAAGGGAATGGCACCCAAGGCTTATAAACCATGTAGGCATTTCATTTGTAACTTGGGATGTAGTTATATCTTACACCTCCCGAATTTTCATGCCAAATTGTATTCTTGGGTTGTCCATTGACCTTAAATGGACGTGCCCTGAAGATAAATTCATCTTCCCAAAGAATAATGCTATTCATAAAATGAACAACCTAGGTCATAATGGACTTCTTGATTAATGCACAACCAGTGAATGCTTCAAATGTTCAAAGTCACCAAATCTATATCTGAAGAAGAGAAGCACCACTTATTCTCGACCAAGATCAAGTATAAAAAACAAAGGTAGGTAGATATTCTTAATCCTTGTTGAGTAGGAAGACAAGGGGTCAACAGATCGTCGAAATAATGCAACAAGAAAATAAAATAGGAATTTGCAAGCACATTACTGAAGCAGCTTCTTTTGTACATCTGAATATGTAATTAACTACAGGCACAACGTATCCGTTTGATTCTTAGATTTTGAAACAAATACTAGAGGAATTTTTTGTTGAACTTCAGTCTGATCATGTGCTGAAAAGTTATGTTAGTAGCTTGGTATCTCCCTCTATTCGATTTTCTATTTGTATTGTTTCCTGTGCTTTAATGGCTACTTCTGCTTTGATAACTGAGGATCAGTATCCTGCAAAAAGTTGTTAAACAGCTCATTATGTGTTCACAGATTATCGAACAAAGTCTTTATCCGAATCAGATAGTCATATACTTCTTGTTGAGATGCAGTCATCAATTCTTCCTTGAGTTCACAGTTGACACGGACAAACAGATTAATGAAAATTTGTGGATGAGCATTATATATTTTGAAGGATCTTGTTTGGTTTTATACGTTTGTCATTGCTATTGACAGAGGCCAGTTGAATAGAGGTTTGTTCCTTGGAGAGAGAAAATGAAATAAACATTCATTTTCAAAATTATATAACAAGTAATTCTTTTTCCTTTTTCTGTTAAAATCCCCCAGCTACTGCCTCATTTCCCATGCTCTTCCTTCCCCCATTTGCATTTACTTGGGACCTGCTGAGGGGCTCTCAGGGTTCCGGGTAAGAAGGAGAGTTTGGTGAAGGCCATTTTTTATAAGACTAAAATTGACTCTTGAGCGCAAAAGAAAGCATTTTAAACGAAAAACTATATATGGGCTTTTTCAATTATGAATGTGGAAAAGTGACTCTTTGAAAAAAAAATAAAAATAAAGGTAATTCCCAAATAATAGAACATAAAAAATGGAGTTATTCTGTCGATTTGTTTAGTTTCTCGAGCATGATGCAGCTTATTTACATGATCAACTCACTTGAGAACTACACTGGCTTTGTTGGGGTGGTTCGTGGACTATTCCTCATTGTGAAATTTGGCATTGTTTCTTCAGCGAGCGCTTTCAACCTATTAAGTTCAGGAAGTACCACATTGCCAAGATCTGGTCTATCTTTGCGTCTCAGTTCTGTGCACTTAAGAGCTAGCTTGGCAAACTTCAAGGCCTCTTCTACAGGCCAATCAGGAACTGCTGGATCGAGCATATCAGCAAAGGTCCCTTTCTCAATAGCCCTCTCAACCTGATGTGTTAATCCCATTGGTGGCTTGGCTGTTATTATTTGAAGAAGCATAACTCCAAGTGAATAAACATCAGACTTTATTCCAAGCATTCCGGTTTGCTGATATTCAGGGTCTATGTAACAGAAAGTTCCGGCTGCAGATGTCATATGGTATTGTGTAACAGCGTCAGAAACATTAGGAGGGACAAGCCTGGCTAGGCCAACATCACTGATCTTGCTTACGAAGTTACTGTCAAGCAAAATGTTGCCTGGTTTCAGATCTCTGTGTACTAGAGGTTCTGGTTTGGCCTGGTGGAGGAAAAGCAGGCTAGTGCCAATTTCTGCCGCTATTCGGAATCTGAGTTGCCATGGAAGCACCCGATTGTTTTCACGTCGGAAGAGACAATCATCTAAGCTCCCATTGGCCATGTATTCGTAGACTAGGCAACCATACTCGGGACACGCTCCAAGGAGTAGAACCATGTTGGGATGTCGAATGGTACTCAGAACTTCAACCTGCATCATGGTGTTCAGAAAGAAGGCAGGAAATTTTAAGCCATATATATGCCAAATACCAAAAAAAAGGCCCTGTAGTTCACAAGCTCGTGTTACCAAGGGAGAAGGTGGTAACTTTCCGAGTTCAATTGAATGTTTAGTAGCATCATACCTCTTGCTGAAACTGTGATCTTCCTTGGGCTGCATCAGGACGAAGAACCTTTACAGCAACCTGTGTATGATCAAGGTAACACTTGTAGACTGGTCCATATCCACCTTCCCCAATTTTCCGAGATTCTGAGAAGTAGTCTGTTGCTGCTTCAATCTCTTCTATTGAGTATTTGCGATACCTCACATCACTGTGGACCATCTTATCGAGTACTTTCCTTCTTTCTTCTGATTCTTTGAGCGCTTTCATTTCAGCATTGATTCTTTTCTGTGCCTCAAGTTCAGCTATCCTCTGCGCTATTTCAGCTTTCTCAAGAGCAGCCCTGCATTTTGCTTTCTCTTTCTCTGCAATTGCCAATGCTGCTTCCTCAGCCAATTGTGCTTCTTCTAGTCTCTGCTGTTCTTCTACTTTCCAACGGTGCAGTTCCAGTGCCTATGAAAGATTTTATTATCGATTATTTTCAAGGTATGACAAATACATTTTATGAACATTCCTTTTGTTATTTCATTATTTTGAGGATAAATGACTTCATTAGGAATTCAATCTTAAAAAACTCAAAGCTTTACTTTCTGTTTTGCTGTAAATGCTTCCTTGCAGGCTGAGCTGTACATCTCCATTGTCTGTTTAAGCTCCTGCTTCAGCCTTCTCATCTCTGCTTCTACTTCATCCTACATACTCGAGAAAATACATTTACATGAGGGCTCCGCATTTCATTCAATGTTTTCAAATGAAAAAGTTACGATAATTTCCTCTGATTACCTTTCAAGAATCCATTTTAGTTTATAGGAAAATCTTATACACGAGAGCTTATTATTTATTCTAACATGTAACAAATGCAGCAGGAAACGACTGCTGTAATGACCAACATATATCAAACCGACAATGTATGCTAACAACATTTATATGTATGAAGAGACATCTTATGCATTGTGGTTGGACTGGGGATTGGCCCCATAATTAACAATGTTGTCAATGAAGCTCTAGAGACTTCCACAATTGCTGATGTTACCAGTGAACTTCATGTTTTTATATCCTTTCTTTGATCGACAATTGAAATTAATTTCATGAATTTCTTATTTGGTACTTTTATGTGCATACCAGGTTTTGGGATCCTGACCACGAAAATTTTCCACTTTCCAGAGAGCTGGGTGAAAAAACTCCAAAACTGCCTGTCATGTCAGATGACCGGGATCCAGAATACTGAGATCCAAAACTTAGTCGACTATCTGTTTCAGAGCTGTTGGATAGACGAGGGATAATATTTGCTTCCTGGCTGTCAAATGAGGCGATTGTACGATCTGTGCTTGGCCCTCCAGAGCTCACAAATGATATATCAATATCTGGTACTGACAGCTCACTGTATGATCTGTTTGAAACTTTACCTCTAGTAAATGGTGACCTGTGAGTAAAGGTATTTACAAGTTATTCATTAATTTCATTCATTCCAAACATATACGCAGTAATAGGTAACCACTGCACAAACCAACAGGCAAAACTCAAATCTTCTTCTTCCTTAATCTTGTCATGTGCTGTCCAATCTGGTATGCCAAACATGCTATACGTTTCTAAATTTTCTTTGTTCTGTATACATATCGATTGTTTACAAACAACCAACAATAACCATTTAAATGCAATTTTACTTAAATCAACAACAATTAAGCATGTTTGTGATGAATGCACTACATATATATGTTTTTGACTTGAGTTCAAGGATATATTTTTCTGGTTGTTCTATAACTTTGTAAACAGAATGCAGTCCATGTTAATAACAGTATTATTTATATTTATGTAAATCTACCAGAAGCTTACTTGATTGAATCCTTGTCATCCATTGCGTTTACAGGTGAAAATGGTGCCTTATCGACATAATTACCTGTTGAGACTGGACAATTTAGCTTTTTCGTAGTAATATCAAAACTGTATAAGAACGTGAAAATTAATAAATCTACAAATACA
Organism: Fraxinus baroniana; assembly: GCA_903798355.1. Classification (NCBI taxonomy): domain Eukaryota; kingdom Viridiplantae; phylum Streptophyta; class Magnoliopsida; order Lamiales; family Oleaceae; genus Fraxinus; species Fraxinus baroniana. The sequence goes on along the minus strand of CAIGRO010141370.1, from coordinate 3,630 downwards.
TGTTTCGTATACAGTATCAGATAGGAATGGACTTTCTAATCAATAAAAATTAAACCCCATTTTTTTTAATGTTATTCAGTCATGTCAAATACAGCATACCAAACATGCTTCAAAAGCAGACCTTGTGTACTGCTTTTCAATAGACGTGCATCAGTTGAAGTGAGAGGAAGGCTAGTTTGATTCTGCAATGTACGAGGAGGTTGGTTGGGGAGTGCAATGGAGGCAGATCTCACGTATGATATTTTTCCTTTAGATATTACATATACACTGCAAAACTCTGGTGCCCCCTTGGAAACACTGCTTGGAACATCAATACTCCTGAATCTTTTGGGTTTAAGAATTATAAGTAATATTTCCAATTCATATTAATGAATTGAAACAGCTAAATATGTACCTCGCAAAGCTACTCCTTGTCGGGGCACCCAACACCAAAGTCTCGAGTAAGGTGTTTTTAACGTAGTCACAAAGGGCCCTTGCTATGTCTGTATCTTCCAATACAATTTCAGTAACACGTATCTGTTTCCATTTTAACAAAGAATCTTATAGTTAGTATTATAAGGGTATGGTTGATACGATGGAGATAACATGAGAGGACATGATAGTTGATAAACGATTTACATTTCTCTCTTTCTTATTTTTGGTCAGTTTTGTCCACTCCAGCATATACTAAACATGAACATCCATCCATTTCTTCTATCATATGACTAATTTTTTTCTCTTTTACAGGTTGATGGAAGCATTAGACATTTAATTTATAACACTAAAGAGCAAAACTTTGAGGAAAGTAGTGTTGAGCCAAAGTTTCCATCTAAAAAAAGTAGATGAGGTGGTTCAAGTTTCATTGCAATCTATTTATATTTAAGAAAATTGTGCGAAAAGACTTGTTACTAAATTTAAATAAATAATCTCTTCTCCCTAGCTGCTGAAGTTTTAAGATAAAGTGGTTCAACCGGTAGTTCTTACATTCTTACGGGTGCAAAAGCAACGAAAGGGAAGAAACATCTCCTTGGTTATACTGTCGGCTGGACCTTTATATTCATTGTCACAGAAAGAAGCTTGACTTCCCACTGAAACCACAAGCAAAATCAGAGAAAACGTCCATGAGCTTTAAGGGAGATATTTCTGTGTAAAGTTGGAAGTGCAAGTTCAATACATCCAATGCAATGGCAGATCATGCAGAAAAGTATTTTCCACAATTGATTGTCAAATGCATAGTCCATCATGTAGAAACAGAACTCACATTTTGAATTTTCATGAGCCTTGATGTTACATTAGGCTTCAAATCCCTACCCCCACCGCACCCACCCAGCAAAAAAATTTTAAGTACGAGAGATTTATAGAAAGCAAAGCTTTCTCACCCCGCTATTTTCAGACCAAGGAAATAGAGCAAGGGTCGTACCTTTCCTATCCCAATCTTATTTTTCGTCTATGAATAAAATATCAGACGTGTACACAAATGTAATGTTCATTGTTGGAGTTTATCTCCAATCTTAACATGCTAATGATACATTGACTGTTCTTCTTGATTGGGTTTCAGACTTTCTTGCATGAACAAATATGGTGTCCCCTGATAACGCATTGATAATGTAACAAATCCATCTCAAATCACCCTAGTGGACCCTAGACAATGATCAATTACTAATTTAAAAGAAAGAGAGAGAGAGGAGATTACATGCAGTGGCAACAGATGTCTTCTGTTTGACATGGAGAAGGGTAACGCGTTTACCCTTGCTGAGAAGATTATCAACAGCCCATTTCAATGCTGCTTGGCTCCCTTTGTCCTTGTCAATTGCCACTGCAACCATTTCTTCCTTTTTATCACCATTGTTCCCCTTTTGACTCATAATTTCTTACTGGTTTTGAATCGATATTCAAAAGCCAAAACCAACCATCTCTTTGAATACAATTGATCTTGGGACCTCAAAGAGGTCCTTAGAATTTATTTTTTTCCTCCCAAAAGTCTTTGAGAATTTTGCGTTTCTGTTGTAATGAGATTTGTTTAGTTTTTTACAAATTTATGAGATTATTGTTATTCCTGATATTCCTGATAACTGATAAGATGGATTTTGTACAGACCATCCAATCATTTTTGTTTCTCATTTTCTTCCTGCCTTTGCGGGATTCGTAACTTTTCTTTTCAAGAAACTTGTTGTCATGTATTCATTAATTTCCTTAGGCCCTTTTGTCCCCCTTGAATTATAATTTATTTTTCTCTCTTATTATCAACCACACATTCTCCAATAAAATAATATTGCATGTAAAATAAAAATAAAAAAAAAAAATCTTTTTTTTATTCATATATTCTCCAAAAAATTATTATTCCTCTCATTATAACGTGGAATAATGGGGGCTAAACACACTTAAAAGAACTATAAAAATGTTCTTTTTTATTAAATTTTATTTTATTTTCTAAGAATAAAAGAATCCAATCTTACCAACTTGAACTAATTATGTCTGATTTGGTACAATCCGTCACTGTATGTAAAAATTAGGTTACGCAGATATAGAGACGGGAAACAAAATGCAACACGACACATTCGCAAACACTGTTTTTGAAAAAAGGACACGCAATGTGGAATCGCAGTGCAAAAATTATAATTTCTTTTTATAAACTTAATATATAATTATAGAAACCTATTGAACATTAATTTAAACTCTTATCACATGTTAATTTATTGTAATATAAGGATTAAAGTTCGAAATTGGATATATTCTTTGATGCATCACGGTATTATGTTACTTCTTAGCTATAACTTTTTCGCTTTTGATACAAACTTCAAAGTTCAAATTGGAAATTTCAAGAACTACACTTGAAGAATGCTCGGTTCTAAACGTTCAAAAGATACTGTTGTGAAAACCCTTGTCGAGTAAGGAAGATTACAATCAAGAAACACAATTTTAGTATTATCATGATACATAGATAAGTTTTATTTAATTCAAAAGGTGTATTTCATCCAATTGTAACTTTCATTTTAAATCCTATAAATACTGGTCTTAATTTTCAATAAAATACACACAAGTCTATTGACTTTTATTTTCTCTTTTATAACACATTATCAGCACGAAAGTTTAATTTTTCAAAGTTTATTGAATGTAGTAATTTTTTTTTATAATCATCTATCATGTGTACCAAAATTAATTTGGTAGCATATGAATTCTTTTTATACATATACATATGAGCATGACACGTAATCTTTTAGCTTTCTGACTCTAATCTCTTTCTGATTTGATGAGAGATATAGACACACATGTTATCTTTATGCAATATGATAAGTGTATTTTTGCGTACTTATTTAATACCTAGACAAACTTATTATTGATTAAAATGAATGAATTTCTACTTACAATTGTGTAACATTTGCTTTTGTAGGCAAAAATCAATCAAAGGAAAGAAAACAAGATAAAAGAATGAAAAAATAGACAAAAATGTACAATGATGTGAAGTTTGGGACCAAGTTGCACAAGTGCCGAAAGTTGAAAGACATTGGGATGCAATTTATGGATGGCAAAATTGAAAGAAAAGTCAAAATTTGAGGACCAAAATGTCACTTATCAAAGCCGAGGGACTAACTATGCAAATTATCCCGAGGACCTCCTATGCAAATTTTGATTTTAACAAAAGTGCGCACC
>CAIGRO010141369.1:0-24835 GCA_903798355.1 Fraxinus baroniana | reverse complement strand
TTAATTGTACTATATCTAATAGTGTACTATTCATCCTTTCAGATATACCATTATGTTGCAGTGTATGTGGAGAAATCCACTGTAAGAGAATCTCATTCTCTTTTCGATAATGTAAAATTTTCCATTTTAGATAATTTTCACCTCGATCAAGTCTTAGTATGAAAATACATTTATATATTTGTTTTTCTATTTCTAGTTTGAACCCCTTGAACATTTCAAGAGTTTTATGCTTAAATTTCTTCAAATATACATGACCATTTTTGAAATAGTCATCAGTAAATGGGATGAGATAAGATACACTTCATCTAGCATTAATTGATACGGGTCCACATATATCACTATGTATTAGTCCCATTAATTAGACAAATCTTTCACATTTTCAAGTAAAAGAGGATTTGATCATTGTGCTTAACAAGCATGACTCGCATTTATCAAATGATTTAAAGTCATTTTACCAAAATATGCATCTCTATGTAATTTTGGAATTGCATTTTCATTTATGTGCACCAAGTCTGCAATGTCAAATATATGTGTTATTCAGATTATCATTTTTATATCTTTCAATTTCTATAATCAATATAGAATACTCAGTATTTAGAATATAAATGTCATTTTGTAATTTACCATAACCATTAAAATCTTATGTTCTATTTTTCTTTGTTATTAACAACTTAACATTAAAATAATTCATGTCCAGATATGAAATTTATTTAATACTCTGATAATAGTGGGTACACAGTAATATTTCTCTAATTCTAATACTAAGCATAAAGCAATGGCAAGAAGTATGCTCCTACAGGCAATATAGCAACCTTTGCTCATTTTCAACGTGTAGATCAACTTATCCCTTATACAGTAATCTATTTCTATTTAGTTTCTGCATATTTATACAAATATGAGATCTATATCTGGTAGCTACTACCCAAGAAGCTAATGAAGTAGACATAAGTCTTGTAGTTTCTTTTTCAATGACCTATCATTCTGAAATGATCAATAAGGGTAACTAGATTTAGTATTGTCCTTAGTCACTTTGATTGTCTTAACAATCTTGGTTGCTTCCCTAAAGTATCATTTAGACTTCACTAGATAAATCTATGACTAAGATTTGCCCACTACAACTTAGATATTGCGTTTAAAAGTCTTAAGCATGTTCATCAACTCAATGAGTGTGACAATAATAAGGGAATGAATATTTATACCAAAAATAGGTAATATATATGGTCAAACCTTAGATACCCCTATTTATACCCTTTCATATCACTTACACTCACACACAACTAATTTTGTACTTTGCATCATTATTTCTTTTAACTCATCTTCTACATAAACTTTCACATTATAAAGTTTAGCACTTACAATATTTAAGGAACTTTGGAGTGAAAGTCTAAAAAGACGATTTCCTTGATTTACTTTAATCTTCTTCCATGCAACTGTAAGTATAGTAGTACGAATTTTTATTTCATTATTTAAATTACAGAAATTATTTTATGAATATGATGATATGAAAATCTAAGTTATTATTATGATAAGGGTCCTATATGTGTAAGTTCAAAGAACCTAGGCACGGGGAATTATAGCTACGAAATTCGAATTTTAATTCTCATCTCTCCATATGTATGCTATGATTTTTCGTATTTAAATATGAGATGAAATTCATTATGTGAATACATGTGTATGAAATTATGTTCAAACAAATTATAATTTTGTTTAATTATGAAAATGTACTTATTTATATAACTTCCAAATTTTTTAAAGTGTAGATTTATGAAAGTTTAAATTTTGAAAAATTTCTAATTATGAAAACGACAATTTTATGATAATATGACTTTAAACTATTGAGTACATTAGGGAACGCATCAACCTATGAGAGTAGTCGACCTTACAGAATTTCTTGATCAAATAATAGTCTAATTAGGAAAAAAAAAGCGTGCATTTTTTTGTAACGACTCGGGTCTCTATACTTAAGTCGTTAACTTACGTATTATCCGCTTTGGGTGAGCCTATACCCATTTACCCTCTCATGGCTAGTTAAAGTGTTATGACAACATCATTCTGGATAAGAGGCTATTTGGGAACGCGACGAGGAAATGCGATCTAAGTATCCACAACTTTTTGCAGATGACAGTTGAGTTAATTTTTTAGGACGAAAGTTTTTTAGGTGAGAAGATTATAACATTCGAAAACAACTTGGGTAACCGTTAGAATTGAATTTAGGATCATAAAGCAATTTTGTTTACACATGTGCAGATTTTTCCTTAGCTAAATGTTAGTAATATGATTTCATGATTGATTTAAATATTGCATATGTCAATTATAATTAGAGAAACTTTCATTTATTAAAATTAGAAGCATTATGTAGTTAGCAATCTAATATTTTTATATGGTGTGTTAGAACATTTATTTTGACATAATTTAANTAGTAATATGATTTCATGATTGATTTAAATATTGCATATGTCAATTAACCTAGTTAATTGGTTAATTATTATAATTAGGGAAACTTTCATTTATTAAAATTAGAAGCATTATGTAGTTAGCAATCTAATATTTTTATATGGTATGTTAGAACATTTATTTTGACATAATTTAAATCAAATGTTTAATTATATGGAAATACATTATTAGGAGCAACTATATATTTATTAATATAGTTAAATTGGATAATTAGTTGAGTGATTTATTACACTCTCTATGGAAAAACGTGTGACATTAACAAGGGAATGAATGTTTGTACCAAAAATAGGTAATAGGGTTAAACTTTAGAGACCTCTATTTATACCCCTTCATATCACTTACACTCAAGCGCAACCAATCTTGTACTTTATATCTTTCTTTCTTTTAACTCATCTCCTACATACACTTAGCACACGCAGTGTCCAAGGAATTTTGGAGTGAAAGTCTAACAAGACGATTTTCTCAATTTACTTTAATCTTCTTCCATACAACTCTAAGTGTAGTAGTACGAATTATTTTTTTACTATTCAAACTACGAAAATTTATGTTATGATATGATGATACGAAAATCTAGTTATGATTATGATAAAGGTCTTCTATGTGTAAGTTTAAAGTATCAGAGTTTAGTAGCGCTACACACTGAAGTTATAGCCATGAAATTCAGATTTTAATTCTCGTGTCTCCATATGTATGTTATGATTTTCAGTATTTAAATATGAGATTAAATTCGTCTTTACTCATTTACTGAGATTTATGTCACATATGTATATGTTAAAAATTTTGTAGGTAACTAAAATGTGGGTTCAAGGCGATCGGAGGTAGATTTTGCTTGCGTGGGTAAAAAATGAAGAATAACTTATGTAGTTAAGGATTTTAATAATATTTATTGTATTTATCTTAAAATTAATTTTAAATCCTCATATGTTAAGAAAACATTATCCCTTTTTTTTTTGTTTATGAAAGTACTTTTACGATACATATATAATGATTCCAAAGGTACAATTTGGGTCATTACAAATAAAGTGTTTAATTTATGTTTTTTAGTTTATATAGTCTTCAAATTTTTTCTTTTATTTTGTTTAAGAGTGCTATTTACACGTCAAATCTCTCTCGTTTGATTTTGGCCATGTATGCATATTATGAAGAAATTGAGCACCTAACATTGGATCTCAAGATTGAAAGGACCTTTAGACAAAGAAAAAGAGAACATAGAGAAGCGAGAGAAATGGTAAAAAATCAAGATCAAAATAAAAACCAAATTCATTTATCACTATATCCGCCAACATGGTCAGTTGCGCCAAGAGTAGTTGCCTGCGATTGCGAAGTTTTAGTAAGGGACTCTGTTAGTCCCGTCCTAGCTCCTTTTGCAAACAATTATTATTTATCTATCTTTTGGGCGAGCTAACTTCCACATTCGACCAGATGTCATCAACTGATTTCAAAATCATTAGGACATCAGTTTCTTTTGAAGACCAGCTGAAAATCCTCATGAACACACATAGGCCTTCTTGATGCTTTGTGAGGTGATCAATCATGCAGGCATGTTAATTGACTCTTTTTGACTGCACCTATTCCCTCATACTTTAAAGGAAGGTGCACAAGAATGGCTAAACTCACTACATCCAAGAAGCATTGTTTCGTGGAATAACATGGTATAGAAATTTACCTTAAAGTTCTTCTCGCCTTCTTGAATCTATCAAATTAGAAATGAACTACATATTTTCAAATAGAAGGACCTCAACAGTTATTCAGAAGCATGGAACAGGTTTAAGGACTACTTCAGAAAGTGCCCAAATCTAGACATTCCTATAATCACCAAGGTCTATATCTTCTATTCAGGCTTGCAATCTAAATACCGAAACATAATCGATGCTTTAGTAGGATGATCAATCACAGATATTCCCTTAGACAACGTCTTAGATCTTTTTGAGAAAATAGAAGAAAATCAGACTATGTAGCAAAGAGATAGGGAATTGCCACAGAAAGAGCATGTATTCACAACATTGATGCAGTTACATCATTGGCGGTCTAGTGGAAAGTACTAACAAAGAAATTGGACAACCTCACTCAAAATGTGAGCATGGTACACGAACCAACACTAGTCTACAAGACTGCAGGATAGATCATACAACTGTAAGCTTTCCATTAGCATCCATAAATGTGTATCACACTCAGGAGGTCAATTATGCACAGAACTCATAGAAGTAAGAGAACAATCCTAAGTCCAATACCTATAATCTAGGTTGGAGTAATCATCCTAACTTTTTATGGGCTAATGATCAGGGTTAATGATGTCAATTAAGGGCAACCCAATAGGAAACAACAAGAGAATAAGTCATCGTTGAAAGAATTAGGGCTCAGTTCATTACCAAAAGTGAGACTCATTTTCAAAAGTAGCAGTCTATTCTTCAAAACCAACATGCTACAATTAAAATTTTGAAAACTTGAGTAGGATCGATAGTAGATGCATTAGCTAATAGAACACAAGGTAGGCTGCCAACGATACGGAAAAGAACCCACGGGAACAAGTATTACCAGTTGAAGCTGTGAATTATGCAATTATAGAGACACTTTGAATCTAGCTTGCTATCCTTGTTTGAGCTTATGTTCTACCCATTTTATTCCCTTAAAGGCTGCAAGGATAGCCTAAAGAGAAATAGGTCCACACTATCTAGTAAGAAGTGGAGTTCAGTTCCTAGAAATCACATTGAAGAAGAAAGGGATCGAGGAGAATCAGGTACCTACCATGGGTAAAGAACAAGTGGGTCAATTTGATGAATCATCAAAAGTTAATCAAGAAGCAGATGGTCTACAGGTTAAGGCAACTATCCCTATCTATAAACACACACATTGACAAAAGAGTGCAGTGCAATCATACAACATAAGCTCCCTCCTAAACTAAAATATTCAATTAGTTTCATGGTACCTTGTTTTATAGGAAATTCACATGATTTAAATGTTTAATTGATTGAGGAGCAAGTATTAATCTAATGCCACTGTCTATCAACAGGAAATTAGAATTAAATAATCCAAAAGCAACATCAATAATCCTACAACTAATTGACAAGACACTCAAGCATCCTTATGGAGTAGTAGAAAATATGCTCATCAAAGTTGGAGATCACTTCTTCCAACTGATTTTATTATCCTATATATAGATGCTCAACACATGCCATTAATTTTAGGTAGAACATCTTAGCAATTGCACGAGTATTAATGGATTTGGAAATGGTGAATTAATTTGAGAGTGGAAGAAAAATAACAAAGCTTCACCATGAATGCTCCCCTTAAGCAACACCTGACATTAAAGAGTGTAAAAGGATAGATCATTGGGGAAGTCACAAGAACAAGAAGAAGAGGTGGAATCATTAGGTGAGACAATTGCCGTGCAGCCGATGCAAGGCTTTTCAAGTCACCGCGAATATCCAAAACATCAAAGTCAAGCTAATGACTATAAACAAGCGATTTTTGGAAGGCAATCCAACTTTCTTCCGTTTTACTTATTTTGATTTCTAGAATATAGGATGAGTAAGTTTTATTTTTTTTAATTAGTGTAGTGTATCTTTATCCCTCTATTCCCTGAGGATGTGTTTGAGCTTATTATAAATTGTTCCATGTTATAATTCATTTATTTTTATTTTAAATGAACATGACATGTGAACATATTGGACAAGATAAAATACATAGAAATTGATCCAACAATTTTATGTCAATCCCTTCAAATTGATACCAATAGAGTACTTAGTTCACTTCTTTACTCTTAATTTTTATATATTGCTTATTATATTTTTATATATTGAAGACAATGTCTGTTATAAGTTTGCGGGTTGGAAAAATATCGAGTTTTTATCTATATTTACTATTTTGTGTGCTCGTTCACGTGTCAAAAAAATCGGAAAAAAAATCCAAAAATTATTTATTTTAGCATTTTATTATTTTTGTGTGCTTGTGTGGGTTAGATAATCTCGCCTACTATGATGTATATATTTGGAACCATGTGTTGAGCTATAGATTGTGAAAAAGTTACATGTTATGGTTGATTTATGCTTATTCATGTAAAACTTGATATATTTTGCTCACAAGATTTATGTTTTACATTATGAAAGATTAATTTGATTCAAAATTTGAATATGTCGAAGAAAAAATTAGTGGACTTTAGATGTTAAATCCAAATACCCACTAAATTATACATCTTTAAATAAAATTTAGGATAGTTTGGGGTGGTTGAATTGTTGTAGGGAGATATAAAGATGAATGTTGATTTTTGTGTGTTAAATTTTGTGTGGATTGTCTAAAACCAATAAGATGAAAATTCAGCGAAATTTTTAAGTTAGAGGTCGGTTTTTGATAATGAGTTTTTGATAAGAGGCATTGCACTAGTCATTGCATGAAGAAAAACTTTCGGTTTGTAAAACTTCTCTTTGTAGCCTTTATGACTCGAGTGATTACGCTTGTAAGGGTGTCTAAAATATGGTACCTTATAGTTATCTAACTTAGGAATCATTGGTCAAAAGCTCGCTACAAAGATTATTTAGAAAACTTAATGTGGAGAAGTCCCCACCTAAGATGAAATTTTAAATATAAAGTAGGTGCATGAAATAGAAAATGCACTAAATGTCTTGATTAAGCCCCAACCGCTTGTTTTAGATAATTAGACATTTGACAAGGGGTTATTAACTCATTTAGTGGACTTTAGATGTTAAATCCAAATACCCACTAAATTATACATCTTTAAATAAAATTTAGGATAGTTTGGGGTGGTTGAATTGTTGTAGGGAGATATAAAGATGAATGTTGATTTATGTGTGTTAAATTTTGTGTGGATTGTCTAAGACCAATAAGATGAAAATTCAGCGAAATTTTTAAGTTAGAGGTCGGTTTTTGATAATGAGTTTTTGATAAGAGGCATTGCACTAGTCATTGCATGAAGAAAAACTTTCGGTTTGTGAAACTTCTCTTTGTAGCCTTTATGACTCGAGTGATTACGCTTGTAAGTGTGTCTAAAATATGGTACCTTATAGTTATCTAACTTGGGAATCATTGGTCAAAAGCTCGCTACAAAGGTTATTTAGAAAATTTAATGTGGAGAAGTCCCCACATAAGATGAAATTTTAAATATAAAGTAGGTGCATGAAATAGAAAATGCACTAAATGTCTTGATTAAGCCCCAACCGCTTGTTTTAGATAATTAGACATTTGACAAGGGGTTATTAACTCAATTGATTTTTGGAAGTTGAAACAATAAAAAATAAGGAGAATTCTCATTTGTTGATGTGTTGAACGGTTAGTAAAATCTAATCAAGCTAGAGGGGATAAGGATTAGTACATAAAATTCAACTTTAGATCACACCTTGGGAAAATAGTTAAAAAGAATGAGTTGGGGGTACAAATTTTACGAGAGAAAAAAGGAAATATTTGAGCACTGAGGGTCGGGACTTGATACACTATATGAATTATTGATGTTTAACATAAATTTTCACACACACACACACTTCAGTTTTGCATTGAATAAGTAGAAATTAATTTTAGCAATGTGATTTTGAAGCAGTTTATAGTTTTGATATATAAATTCCAATTATGGGAGCAAATACAGATTATCTAACCATTTTTGCTTTAAAAAAATAAGTCAAAGTTCATTTTGTTCGAGGACAAAGAATTGTTCAAAATTGGTGGTATATACACTTATCTAAGCTGTTAAATGAAATTAATTGTAATAAATTTTGATGATTTATGGTTTAATTGGATGCTAATTTTGTTTATAAGGTAAACCTCACTGCAAATTCGTGAAATTGGAAGAAAGGAACGAAAAATGGGCGAAACGAAAGAAATTAGAAGTTTGGGACCAAAGTGTAAACATCTAATAGTTTATTTAGACCATAAAATGATGATTGAATATCACATATGATCAAATGGGTTAAATATAGTTAAAATATTTTCACAAATCAAGTTCTAGTCCAAAAAGATATGCTTCTAATCTTCAGCCTCAGATTGTGACTCATTTTTCGGGTAGTAAACATTTGAATTGGAAAATTTCTACTTCTAAACTAATAGTATCCCTTTGAGTTATCTTTCTAATGCATTGTGAATAACCTTAATTGCATATTGGAAGAGAAAGTTACGACCAAAATATCGAAAACTGTTTGGGACAAAGCGATGCGAATAGGCACGTGCACATGGGCAATTCAGGCGCGTGCGTATGGACCACCTTTTCTTGACCCGAGAGAAATTCAACATGCCCAAGCGGTAGCTATACCTACATACGCGCTCTATTCAAATTCTCTGCTGATGATCCAATTTCTTTTTTTAATTCAAACTCTTATTGGTAACAACTTTTGGACGATTTCTTTATTTAAATTCAACCCTTATAAATACAAGACATGGACAGCCATTCGAGAATCTCTCTTCATTCTCTTGATAATAATAGTATCATAAAATTCATCGAGAACAAGGGCAAATTCACTTCTTTTTAGAGAGAAGATCAAACTCTAGCAAGGAATTGAAGTCAATTGTATCAAGATTTTGAAGAATTCAACCTTGGAATTGAAGATTAAGATTTCTTGGATTATTTCATAATTTGGGGTGATATTTTTCCATTATTTTCTTGTAATTTATTTAAAAGCACACTAGTTTAGATTCTCTTTTGTAATGGATGAGATTAATCCTATTGTTTATTCGTTTAAAATTCAAGACTAGTAATTTAGCTTATTTCTTGCGTTTCTTGATTAGTTTTCATACCCATTACATTATTTAATTGATTGACTACTAATTGAATAATTAGTTGATTATTGTAGTGTTGGAAAACATACAATTAGTTTAGAATGTGACAAAATTAACACGTATTCAATAGATGTTAGGAATAACATTTATCACATGTGCAATTATATAGATAATCTAAAATTTAATGCATTCTAATAATTTAGATTCAGTATAGGAATAAATTCAAGTCGTGATTATGGTATATTTAATTTATCTTGAAGAAGAAAATTATATATCATAACTTTATCAATTGTTAAGAACGTATGAACGGAATTAGATTACATAATTGAAAATTGAAATATATAACAATAAGAAAACTCTAAATCCAATACAATCATCCTAATTTGATAAAACTCAATTTTTTTTTACAGTTTTCTAAGATTAATATAGCATAAATAAAATCAAAATCTCTTTCGTATTACATGATTTGGATTTCATACATAACTAGTAACCTTAAATTGAATTTATCCTCCATGAGACAATAATTTCAACTCATTAAATATATTACTTGTCAACGATTATGTACGCTTGTGGGTTTCGCACAAACAATCCTCTTAGTAGTGTGCCACATACAAGATAGAGAAATAGACATATTCCACATAGACTTTTTTTAGTATGTGTAGTTTCTCTTCAACGAAAAAAAAAAACTTAGATCTATTATTAGCCGATAAAAAAGATACCTACATTATATTATTTCCCTTGGACAAAGGATTGCAGCGGTGGATCCATTAGACATTTGAAGAATTAAAGAAGCCCTTGGGCAACACTTACGAAATCTCGAAAGTTTGCATAGATGGTTCCATTTGTATTGTTCAGCCATTTGAAAAATTAAAGAAAAAATATATTATAAGTAATGCACATTTTGAGATGCTTGCAGTACTACGCTGTATTCTTGACTTTCCATTCTTAAAAGGAAATAAATTAATTTTTAATTAACTATTCCAGTCCAATTTGCTATGGATATGAGTTCTCTATCTCGTGTGATGAAACGAAGAGAAAAGAACGAAATATAAAGAATAATAGAAAAAAAAGATAGAATTGATGCTCCTTATTAGTCTATCTCTAGGTTACCATAATTCTACATAAAGCGCTGTATTCTAATGTCACATTTACATATTCCAAAGTTCTACATGTTAACACTTTAACCCCTTGAGCCCCATTTTTGGGAGAAAATATATTTTGAAATATTAATTTTTTGGAGAATGTGTAGTCAAAAAATAAGAAAAAGTTTAGGGCGATGCATAAAATTATTTTATGTGAGAATGTCGAGTTGAAAATGATTTTTGGATAAATGAGTTTTTGGCAAATAGAGGCCAAGCATATGCTAAATATGTTTGATATACTGAATTGAACCGTCCTAAAAATACTTACGTAAGAAAATAAAGTCAAAATCTTGATTTGCTATACTAGTTTGATTCCAACTGTTGAATGTCAACTTGGTAAACATTATTAATAATCTTAAATAAGGAAACGTGCTTTTGCGAGAGCATGATTATGTCTCTACACAATCGTCAGTATCCTGGTCATAACTTTCTCTTTATATCCGATTAACGTGATTCAAAGTGCTTTAAATAGCTAACTCGAAGGGCTACAATTTTCGAACGTTTGCTATTCGAAAAATGGGTCTCAATCTCTCACTGAAAATGTGAAATATAAATTGTGTTGTTGGAAATTGATTTATGAAAATTCTTTGATTATATTTAACTTCTTTTTGACCTCTAACTACATTTAATTAACAAACTTCAATTATCATTTTGTGGTTCGAATCAACTATTGAATATTTACAATTTGGTCCCTAACTTTGAATTTCTTCCTTTTCGCACATTTTTCATTCCTTTTTGTCCAATTTCATCAATTGCATTGAGTTTTACCTAGCAAACGAAATACATACATAACTAAGTCATAAGTTATCAAAATTGTAACAATTAGTCCCATTTAATGACTCAAATAAGTGTACAAATACACTTATCAAGCACTCCCAACTTAAACAATTGTTTGTCCTCATAGAAAATAGACTGACTTAAATAAAAAAAATTTAAACACAAATGATGTGATAATTTGCCTTTGGTCTCAAGATTGAGATTTATGTATTAAAACTAAAAACCGCTTCAAAATTACATAACTAAAATTAGTTTTTACTTATCGAATACAAAACAAACGTGTGTGTGAAAATTCATATCAAGTATCATAAATTAATAAAGCGATTCAAGTTCCGACACTTACTAGTCAATTATTTCATTTTTTTCTCTCGTGATATATACACCTCAAACTTATTCTTTTAATTATTTTCCCAATGTATGATCTAAGATTAAATTCATATATTAATTCTCATCCTCTCTAGTTTAGTTAAATTTTACTAATTGCAACTCAACATATCTACAAGCGAAGATTCTCCTTATTTTTTACTGCTTCAACCTCCAAAAATCAACTAGACTATAACCCATTGTCAAATGTCTAATTCCTTAAAATAAGTGTTTGAAACTTAATCAAGACATGCAATACACACACACACACACACACACACACACAGTGTGTGTGTGCACGTGCGCGCGCGCTGACTTCTCTCAATTAACCTTTCTAAATGACTATTGTAGCAAGCTTTGGCCGATTACTCTCAAGTCATATGACTATAGCGCGCTAGGTTTTAGATATCCTTACAGGTTTAAGCACTTGTATCATAAAGGCTACAAAGAGACGTTTCACAATAAAACAGTTTTTTTTCATGCAATGATTAGTTCAATACTCTGTATTAGACACTTATTCTCAAAAACCGACTCCTAACTTAAAACTTTGACCTAATTTTTATCTTATTGGCTTTATACAATCCACACAAAATTTAGCACACAAAAAATTCACATTCACCTTTATGTCTCCCTACAACAACTCAACCACCTCCAAACTATTGTAGAATGGTATATGGATGTACAATTTAGTGGTTGTTCGCATTAGCATCTAAGGTCTACTAGTATTTTAACCTACTCAAATGTTTGAATCAAATTAATTTTTATGATGCAAAACATAAATTTTATTCGCAAAAATATCAAGTTTCACATAAACAAACATAAATCAACCCTAATATACAACTTTTACCCAGTTTATAATTTAACACATGGTTCTAAATATATGAATCATAATAGACTAATTTATCTAAACTACACAAGCACATAAACCTAAAAATAAATATTTTTTTTAAAATTTTCAATTTTTTGGGATTTTTTAATGCGAACAAGCACACAAAACAATAAAACTTGATATTTTCCACCCTCAAAATTATAACAGATATTTCTCTCAATGTCAAAAAATATAACAAACAAACGATATATAAAAATTAAGTACAAAGAAAGGAACAAGTACTTCCCTGATATCAATTTGTAAGTAATATACTAACACAAGAATTGATCACGGAGAAACCCAATTGGGTGAAAACTCCATACACTTTGATAGTCAACAATCTACTATAATCAATTTATAACTTACAGTCTACTAGACTAGATGACGACACGTACTATCTGACCTTCTGACTGCAATTTCAACATCTCTCCTGAATTATGTGCTCCGTATCAACTTTTACCTACAGTTTCCAAAGCTTTCCTGGATTGCACTCTTCTGCAGCAACTCCTAGCTTTGTGAAATCGTCTATCTCCCGTGGATTCACGAAGAACACCGCGTTTTTCAACGACTGGAACTTCAGTCACCTTTCTTTGATCTTAAGAGACTCTGATAGATGTGAAGGAAGCAGCAGTTTGGTATTTGGATTTAGGATATGATGTTTTTCTCACCGCCAATAACAATTCACTATGAATAATGAAAGTTGAAATCTCAAAAGGATGAAAGGAGTATGAAAAGCTAAGTATTTGCTCACTGATCAACCTTAGAAAAACCGTCATGTGGCGTTTGAATATATAAATGTAGGTTAGGAAATGAATGGGTCGAACAAAAAGCCTTTAAAAAATGGATTAAAAAATTTTCGGATAGCACTGTCGCTCGAGCGAAGGGTGAGCGACAGTCAAGCGATAGGTTGTCGATCGAGCGAAAGTGAGGCGATAGGCTGGCGATGAAGTTTTTGTTTCTGATGCTTGAGCCAAGCCTTGGTGACAGTCTAGCGAAATTCCGTGCCCTTTTTCCTTCTTTCCCATTCTCGAACCCTAAACCTAAAATATCACAGTTTTCACTAATTGCACACTACTCCTTGTGTAACGCTCCAAATTTTCACACATCTTGAGGTGTTACAAAAAATATTTCATTTACTTTTCAAGTGTTATCACAAGGCGATAAATAAAGCAGGTATAAGGAAGTCCTACCTGAGTCCCCGTGACATGAAAGGCACGTAAAATCTGCTGACATATGAAAGTGGGAAGAACAATAGAGTCGTCGTGTAATAGAGAGACAAAAATTGAGCCCTCTCCATGACTAAAGAAGAGATATGCGACACTGGCCACAGATTTGTGCACACAATGTGCAATAAAATCTACAGATCAGTGGGTAGAGATCCAATGCGCATCGCACCTGGACCACCCTCCAACGGTGTGTTGAACAACGTGGAATGAACAATAGAGTCCGATGGAAGAGTATCAACAGACAGATAAGGAACAACGGGTGAACGACTCTAGGAATATGAACAAGACTCGATATGACGTCGGGAGTAATTTTAACCGTTCTACCCCGAAGAAAAACCCTAAAAGTTGAACCACTAACATCATGAATGTTAGCGTAGAATTCCTGAACTAGAGGCTAGGAGAAGGGGTCAACTCCACCATAAAGGCTCCTAAACCCGACAAGTGAAAATAGCATCGAGGTCGGGGAATAGGTCAGACATAGTGACCTTACGCTTAAACAAAATGGGCCGTAATGAAAACTGCGACCCAACAGTACATTGGGCAATCGTAGAGATGAACCTAGATCTACTGTAAGAAGTGGAGGTACTAGGAGTCGAAGCGGTAGTACAAGCTCTCTTAGACGGCATCTGAAATGAGTAGAACCAATACAATCAAGACCTCGATATGATAGAGAAGAAAGCGTGATATGCATGAGGTACATGAATGTACGCAAACCGAGGTAAAGACGGTAAATGTAACGTATCCTAGAATGAATGCACAACAGGATGTCGTGATGCCTAGACGTGAAGCGTTATTGCCGTAGTGACGTCACGGTGCCATCACCAAACACATCCAAACCAAGACACAAGTGATCATGTGTGCCCTGTGTGCATAATGGAAAACAAACTTCACACTTCCAACCTATAACTCGACAATCCAAAACAACACAACTCCAATTTTCAATTCAACAACTACACCTCAACCACAAACTACCAACAATCCTAATCCATCCTGTATCAATAAACCACATGAAGATGAGTAAATGGAATGAAGAACACCAAACAACCCAGAAAATCGTGCCAAAATGGTCCAAAAATCAAATTTTCGTTGCAATAATTGATGACATTGTATGAGAATGAATAAAATATGAGGTACAAATGCCAAAATGTGAAGCAATAATGGGCAAAAATTGAAAAATTCCAAAATAATTGCAAAAATGAAAGAAAACTAAGATTTTAGAAATGTACAATTGAACTAAGTAGAATCAATGAATTTTCACCCAAAAAAATCGATTTGAGATGAGAACTTGAGAAAACCACCAATTTGATGTGGATGGGCGAAATTTGGGAAAAGTGGAAGGAAAAATGAGGAATTTTGCGTAAAACCCTTGAAAAATAACGTTAAAATTCAAATATATGGGTTGTTGCTCGAGCAAGCCAGCTTCTATTTTTATCGTTCGAGCGTGGCTCAGAGATAAGCTGGTTAAAACTTTTTGACAAAAATAGCACTGAGTTTTTGAAAATAAAGAAAAATGACACCTTATTTTTTTTAAATTAAAACAAATTAAGCCATTGACAACCAGATGAACTCAACTATGAATGTGTTCACAAGTAGAGCATTATCAATAAAAACTTTCACACGTACTTAATCAAGTTCAAAATAGAGTAAAGTGTATAAGTGATTCACGCATGTTAAATGCTATTATTTTCTCGTGAATATGACTTCAAACCTTAAATTTGTGTGAAAAGATGTGCGAACATCACTAATAAATAAGTATTTTCCTTACTAATAAAAGTCAAACCCATAATAGTTTTACTTTTCATCACAAGTTTACGACACATAGGTCTTGTATACCAGTACGCCACAATGGTGACATGTAGGAATAAACCTAGGTTCAAACCTGCTCATAGGTTGTTGTCGATATGTAGGACGATTGACCCTACGTTGTCTAGTAGGTCTCGATCCTAAGACATTTTTGACCTTAGGTTTAGGATAAACAATTTTTCGAGCTTTGTTAGTTGCCGAGACGAACGTGGTCTTGGATGTACTAGCAATAGTATTACCATTTTGAATGTAAACTCAGACCATGCCTATTTCCAACAGGCTTGTTCATCCCCAATTGATTATCAAGTTTCTGTGAACCACATATGAATGATTGGAGTTGAGTGTTACATTTTTCAAGATCACTTGTTAAGAATTTAGTTTTGGCTTCCAAGTTCTCATTATTCAATTCACGCAAATTTTTGATAGAGTACTAAAGGTTACCTATGAGTTTTTATTTCTCTCTTTCAAGATCATTTACCTTTTTTCAGTATAACTTTGTTGTCCTTTTTAATATTAAGACTCTTCTAAAATAGTTTATGATAAGATTCATGAATATCAGGTTCATCATTAGATTCTTCCTTGGATTTTTCACTCTGTTTTATCACTTTCAACCTTATCAATCTCCTTATCAGATTCAATCCTAGCTATAGATGTGAAGGCCATGAAGTTTTGTTCATCCTTACCACCAGATATATTACTCTGAGCACTTGAATTTGATTCATTCGAGGTCACTGTTAATACCTTACATCTTTCTTTATTCGAACTTTTTTTTTAAATTTTAACATTCATTCCTGTAGTGACCGTAACCCTAACACTCATGGCATCGATCAGATTTGGTTTTCTTATTGACAGTCCTAGAGCTATTATTTTCACATCTATTTTTCGAGAATTTATTAGGGACTTCAGTTTTTCATTCTTGGGGCTTTCTTCTATTCCTCATCACTTTCTGAAATTTTTTAACGAAATAAGCTATTTTGTCGTCCCTAAGAGTCTTAGCGTCAATAGACTACTTTCTTCTTCTCTAACAGTATTCATGGTATGGATTTGACCTTTTGAGGTTGAGAAATAATGAGTTCATAGATTTGAAGGGATCCTACGAGTTCTTCTATTTTTACTGCATCAAAGTCCTTACTTTCTTCAATCGTAGTGCCTTTAGGTTTAAACCTTTTATGTAGGGATCTAAGGACTTTTTTAACGATTTTGGACTCGAGAATCTTCTCACTTAGGTTAAAACTCGAATTAACTATGTCATTCAGCTTCGCATAGAATTCATTGAACGATTCATCGTCCTTCATTCTAATTTCTTCAACCCTAGAGGTTAACATCTGCAGTTTAGAATTTTTAACCGTTTTAGTTCTCTCGTGTGTGGTTTCTAAAATGTCACAAACTTCTTTAGCAATCTCACACATCGAAACTTTCCTAAACTTCTCAGCAAACACAGCCATGAATAGGGCATGAATGCCCTTACTGTTCCAGTTGCACTCAACTAAATCTTCTTTAGTCCAAAGTGATATATCAGTGGGTATAACTATACTAGCAACACTGGTTAAAGGTGGAGTCCACCCAGCTTGAGTGCTAATCCAAATACTTTCTTCCAATGCTTTTAGGAAGGCTCTCATTTGAACTTTCCAATAAGCGTAGTCGCTTCCGTCGAAAAATGGAGGCACAGACAACGAATGACTCATCTAGAATTTATTAAGGGTCAGGAATCGAAATAAGGCTCTGATACTAATTGAAATTACGTAGTTCGATCCTAACAATACCTAGATGAGGGGTGAATAGGTGATTATATGAAATTAAAATACTAAACAATTAAATAGCAACAAATCACTATTAATTATTTTTCTAGATGGTTAATCAAGCAATTCAATTATTCCTAGGTTGGCATACCGCAATTATGTAAGCAATAAATTAACACAAGAATTGATCACGGAGAAATCCAATTGGGTGAAAACTCCATACACTTTGACAGTCAACAATCTACTATAAATGATTTATCACTTACAATCTGCCAAACTAGACGATGAAGCATACTATCTGACCTCCTGACTATAATTTCAACAGCTCTCCTAGATTCTATGCTCCTGCACCAACTCTCAGCTGCAGTTTCTAAAACTCTCCTGGATTGCGCTCTCTACAGCAACTCCTAACTTTGTGAAATCGTCTTTCTCCTATGGATTCACAAAAAACACCTCGCTCTTCAATGACTGGAACTCCAGTTACCTTCCCTTGATCTTGAGAAATTCTGACAGATATGAAGGAAGTGTTTGCTCAATGATCAACCTTAGAAAAATCGTTCTGTGGCATTTGGATATTTATATGTAGGTTAGGAAATGAATGGACTGGACAAAAAGCCTTTAAAAAACGAATTAAAAAATTCCCGGATAGCGAAGAGTAAGCGACAATCGAGTGACAGGTTATCGCTCGAGCGAAGGTGATGCGATAGGCGGGCAATGAAGTTTCTGCTTTTGACGCTCAAGCTAAGCCATGACGACAGTTTAGCGAAATTTCGCGCCGTTTTTCCTTATTTTCCATTCTCGAACCTTAGTCCTAAATATCACAACTTTCACCAATTGCACACTACTCCTTGACTTTTTACAACATATCAACTTTAGTTCTTTTTATTCACAGATTTGCCAATTACATTAAATACCTAATAGTCAGCTTACAATCTAAATTCACGAACAATGGTAATTCTTTCATTTTTACTTTTTCAAGTGGATTATATCCCCACCTTTGAAATTTGCTCCAGTATATGGCATCTTCCACAAGCATTTACTTTTATCCAACTTGACAAGTTAATTATGATTTTGCAAGTACCTCTTCGTTCATTGAAGTACCAACTCCCGCAAGTATGTCTGTAGATACATACTAGCCCACGGGCATGTAACTTTTATTAGATTTGTCAATTGATTGTTTTTGAAATATTAAATATTGTTGAAACCACATAATTTTGAACCTCAAGGGGTCAATACATGTATACAGGCAGAGTACCCAATATAATGCAACCCATAACAAAATATATTTTCTACAAGCATACCATTCTCGTCCATGTTGAATTTCTTATTGCAAAAAATTTACTTTCTTGCAATTGTAAGAATCATGCATGCACTACTGAATAGTACCCGAAAGAACACCAAACATAAAAGAGATCAGGTAGGCAATCAAAATTAACAAAACAAAAATAAAAAAGTAAAAATAATTTCGAATCCTATATAAACTGATAAACTCAAATTAAATACATTATTTCCCGAAAAGACATCAAAAACTTAATCGTGCGAATCCTGTAAGTGTACATGATCATTTACAAGTAATAGATTTTATGAGAAGAGTTATCGTCCCATGAGAAATAAATTTCAATTTAAATTTACTAGCTTTTATGAAATCCAAATTATGTAATATAAAAAATATTTTGATTTTATTTATACTAAATTATCTAAAATGTAAAAGTTTTATTTGTATCAAATTATGGATGCTTGTACTAGATTTAGAGTTTGCCTAGTATTTAATTTTCTTTTCCAAAACAAATTTACTATATCATAACCACGACCCAAATCTATTCCCAGTCCAAATTCAAATAGTTAACATGCATTAAATTTTAAATTATCTAGGTGATTGAATATGCGATAATTGATTATTCCTAATATTTATTGTACATATGTTAACTCTGCCATGTTATAAACTTATCGTGAGTCTCTCAATACAAGAACAATCAATTAGTTATCTAATGGGTGGCCAATCAATTAAATAATGCGATGGGGGTGCAAAATTAATTAAGAAACACAAGAAATAACTGAACTACTGCTATTGAATTTAAAATAAATAAACAATAGAGTTCATCGGATCCAATACAAATAAAGATCTAGCCTAGCATAACTTTATATAAATTACTAAAAAAAAATAAAAAAATCACTGTGATCATGAAAGAATGTCAAAGATGTTGATCTTCAAATCCTAAGTAGAAATCTTCAATTTGTTGATGTAGTTGACCTTCAATTCTTGCTAGGGTTTGATCGTCTCTCTTAAAAGTATGAAATTGCTTTTTGTTCATAATGAGTTTTATGATATTGTAATGTATCTAGAGGATGGAGAGAGTTCTTTTAATGGCTGCCCGTTTCTTCGTTATATAAGGTGAAATTAGGTCAAAATTTATGTTCAAATTGGATTTCAAAAGAGTTTCAATCAAATAAGGAAAGTTTTATTCACGAATGATTATGTCTCTATGTAGTCGTCAATATTTTGGTCATAACATTCTATCTCAATATTTGATTTAGGTGATTCAATGCATGTTGGAAAGTTAACTTGAAGGAGTACAATTACTATAGAAGTAGTATTTTTCCAATTTGAATGTTTGCTATCCAAAGAATAGGTCTCAATTTCCGATTAAAAATAGGAACATAACTTGTGTTGTTGGGAATTGATTTGTGAAAATCTTTTGATTATATTTTACTACTTCTTGACATTTAATCGCTTCCAATTGATTTCTAGCAAAATTCAATTATTATTTTTTGGTCCGAATCAGCTATGGATATTTACAATTTAGTACCGAACTTTGAATTTCTTCATTTTTCATCCATTTTTGTTTCTTTTGTCCAATTTCATCATTTGCATTGAGTTTTACCTAACAAATGAAATACATATATAATCATAAGGTCTCAAAATTAATAATAATTGGTCTTATTTAACGACTCAAATAAGAGTACAAAATATACTTATCGTGAATCTTGTGCATGTACTTGTGCAATATGCTATCAACTACCCTCATTTTGGATATGTTAACTTCCACTTTCAACAGAATGTCATCAATCTTTTTCAAAATCATCAGGACATCATTTTCTAAAAAAGCTACAGAGAACCCACATGAGTATATACAAGTTTTTATGATGTTGTGTGAAGTCATCAGATACATGGAGTTGTTAGCAGACGCTTTTCAAATGCTTTTATTTTTTCACATGTTGAAGAATGGCGCAAAAGAATGGCTACACTCCTTACCTGTTGGGAGTATCATGTCATGGAATGATACGGTATAGAAATTCACCATGAAATCTTCCTACCATCTTGAGTCTGTCAAATTGGAAATGAAGTCCACACCTTTAAGTAGAAGGTCATCAAGAGCTATCCAGAGGCATAAGAGATTTAAGGACTTGTTAAGAAAATGTCCTAATCTTAACATTCCTAAGTAAGCGCAGGTATATATTTTTTATTATAGACTACGCTAGAGTACTTTGACTTATAAATTGGGGTGTAACATTGAGTCTGTCAAATTGTAAATGAAGTCCACGCCTTTAAGTAGAAGGTCATCAAGAGCTATCCAGAGGCATAAGAGATTTAAGGACTTGTTAAGAAAATGTCCTAATCTTAACATTCCTAAGTAAGCGCAGGTATATATTTTTTATTATAGACTACGCTAGAGTACTGTAATATGACGATGCTTCAGTGGGTAGTTCAGTGATAAAGATGGACATTGATGATGCCCATGATTTATATGAGAGGATTATGGAGAATCAATTTAATTGGTCGACTGACAAAGACTTTCCTAAGAAATTTGCATGTGTCCATAATATTGATGCAGCAATAGCAATAGTGCACAGATGGAAGTGTTAGCGAAGATATTGGACAACTTATCTCAGTATGTGAACATGGTACACCAGCTATACCAGTTTTTGTAGGTTACTGAGCAGATTATACCACTGCAAGTTGCTCTTCATCTTCTACTCATATAGTTCAGTCTGTAGAGGTTAGCTACGCATAGAATTCACCGAGGCAGCAGAATAACTTATACTCCAACACTTATAATCCTGTTGGAAAAATCATTCGAACTTCTCATGGGTTAGTGATCAGGGTTAGGAAAATCCAGCTCGGAATAACCCACCAGGATTTTATTAACAACAAGAGAAGATGTCATTTTTGGAAGATCTACTTGTTAAGTAAATTACAAAGACTATGATTTTTATCCAGATCAATAGGTCTCTATCCAAAATTTGAAGAATCAGGTAGGCAAGATAATAACTACTTTGTCCAACAAATCATAGGGTACCTTGCCAAGCGATACAGAAAAGAACCCATGGGAACACATACTAGTAATTAAGGTCGTAGATTATGTAGTTATATAGACACCATTAATCAAGTTGCCATCCATATTCGAGCTTATGTACAACCAAAAGAGGAATATGTTCAGACCATCATAACAAAGAGTGGAGTTTGCCTGCTAGTGATTAGCACAAGAAGGAAAGAGACTGAGAGTAATCAGGTACTTACCGTAACGATGAACATGTGGAGCAGTCGAAGAATCAACAGCGATGAATCGGCAAGAGCATTCAGCCAATATACAAGTTAAGGCAACCGTTCTTGTCAATACACTCACACCTCAAATCCCATTTCCTAAAGGTTACGGAATAACAAGCTGAAGAGGCGATTTGTATATTAATATTCCGTTTATTGACACGACCCTACAGATTCCAAACTACTCCAAGTTTTTAAAAGAGATATTGATTAAGAAGAGAAAATTCTCTGAACATGAAATAGTTGCATTATTTGAAGAGTGTAGTGCAATCCTTCAACATAAGCTCCCACCTATACAAAAACATCCAGATAGTTTAATTCTACCTTGTTCTATCGAAAATTTGAGTGAGTTTGAACTTGATGACCTCGAACATTTACAGGAAACTAGGCAACTGGTCATGCTTTCTTAGATTTTGAAACGTGTGAGATGATTTTGAGGGTGGAAGACAAGTAACATAGCTTTACCATGAACGATCCACTCAAGAAAATATCCTACCTAGAGGAGTGCAAGAAGATTGAAGCTGAAGTAAGAGATGACTATGTAATTCATCACTATAAAAAGGGCGTTGGTGCACTGGTTGTGGAAATAAATAATCAATATGGGACTTTCAGCATTGGAGGGTCATGGATGAGCTGAAGATGTCTGCAAGTGCAGTCATTGTAAGGTCAAAGATCAACTTTTCAATTCGCTTTGAGTAGGCGAATAACAAAATCAAGCTAATGACTATAAACAAGCGCTTATTGGATGGAAACTTAATTTTCTTCCATTTTATTTGTTACACTTTCTAGATAATAGGACAATGTTTTATTTTTATTCAAGTATCATCATCCATACATGTAAAAATAAAGTAAATAGTAACTTGCAGCTGCAACCTACGGTGTAAATTTGTCCCAGTCCCATGTTCTGTTTTCCTCTTTGTTCCTTAATTTTCCTGTTGGTTATGAGGTTAGCCTAATATTAATTTATTTAGGTAATTTGGTCGCTAATATTTGAATTTTATTCATATTACAGGAGCAAGACATTTGGGAACACTCAAACAAACACTATACGAGGGATGAATGCGATCAAGTGGACCATCTAGCTCATGCACTTTCATGCCATTTCAATCACCATCTTCATCTTTTGTGTATTTTTGTACATTGAAGACGATGTACGTTTTGAGTTTGGGGTGGGATACTATCATTAATTATACATATTTTTATTGCTTTTACAGGTTTATTGGGTGTTATATGGTGTTAAAAAAAGTTTTGTCTTATTACTTTTGTGTGCTTGTGTGTGTTAGAAGGCCTTATCGGTAATGATGTATATAGTAGAATTATGTGTTAGACATGGAATAGTGGAAAAAATTTAATGTTTAGTTGATTGATGCTTGTAGGTAAAACTTGATCTTAACTTAACCATGAGACTTTTTTTTGCATCATGAATGAGTGTTTTGGTTCATATGTTGAATATATGGAATTTAGTTACTAAAACTAAGAAAGACCATAATTTGGAGATAGTTGTGAACATTGATATGGATAGGGATTCCATGTATAAAATTGTTGTGTATATTGTCTAATACCAATAAAATGGAGATTAGGTGAAGATCTTGAGTAAGAGATCGATTTTTAAGAATAAGTGTTTAATAAGGAGCATTGTACAAATCATAATATGAAAAAGGGAAAAAGTAGCCATGTTGTGGAGTTATCTTATAAAAGATCGCTAAAAGCTAAGTGCAGCTTGTAGTAGTAGCTATATGCTGCCTTGCAGGTAGGCAGTTATTGCTTCCTGCTACAAGTATACACGTAGCTACTTAGTTGCCTGTTAATAAAAAAGTCGTGAGCTATCCTGGCTAAGCTCGATAAGGCTCGAGCCAAAAAATCTCGATCGAGTCTAGATTTTTTGACCAAGTAAAAGCTCGACTTGGCTTGAGCAAAAAAATCGAATCATTTTTACTCAAGTCGAGCTCAAGCCTCGAGTTTCGGCTAGTGAGTTGGCTCGACTAAGCACGTTGACACCCCTAAGTACACACAACATAATCAAAAAAGTAAATGCATGAAACAGAAAACGCGCTAACCCTTTTTTGGGTTCCATTAAAATCAAATTTTGAGAAAAAATGTATTTTGAAATATTGATTTCTAGGAAAATGTGGTTAAAAAAAGTAAAACTTTGGATTTTATGTAATATTATTTTACTGGAAAATATGTAGTTGAAAAGAAGAGAGAAAAATGCATTAAATTTTAATGGAGCCCAAACATGGGCTAAATATTATGATTAAGTCCTGAACGCTTGTTTGAAATAACTAAACCTTTAATAAAAGATAATTAACCTAGTTTAGTATTAGGTGTTGAAGCAGTAAAAAATACACGAGAATTCTTATTTATTGAAGTATTAACTTTCAATGAGTGAAAACTATCTAAAATAGAGAGGGTGGGGATTGGGATCATCTGAAATTTAGTCTAGGATCATGGTATGATCTAGGATAGGCCCTGGGTGATAGAGAGTGCAATCTTCATTGAGAAGTGGTCAAGGGCGCGTTCGAGGCTATTTGGGTTCAATAATGTTGCATGAATTGATAGTTCAAAAACTGAGTAAAAACTTCCTTTTCACGAATAATTTTATTTTGACTGAGATTTCTCAGTTTTGGAAAGTTTTCATATTTTTTTGGATTCATAATTACATTTTTACCATAATTTTAAGGTTTTAGCATTAATCTTTCATTGTAAGGAGGACACTTTTGACATAATTATGAAATTGAGAATTTCTCTCTAATAGTTCTTGAAGGCGCATTTTGTAACGTTAGCAAATCGAGGTTCGTTGGTTTTGAAATGAAGATGTCATTCAAACTTCACTTTTGTTTGATTGCTTGGTTCAATAATTTGCGGTCAAGATTCTACTGTCTACAACCTAAATTTGGGATTTCTCGGCGTTTTCAAATGAATTCCGCGATTTCCGTGCGTATCACGTTCCTGGTTTTGCGTTATTTGGTATTAGAGCTGGGCTCCCGATTTAGGTTTTTTTTAAGTCTTTTGTTTTTGTTCTTCGCGTTTATCGTAAATTTTGAGTTTTGATCCAAAAAATTCAAAAAAAAAAATAATAATAATGTTCATGGGGTACTGTTCACGTTGTTACTGTTAAATTTTTTTTTTACTTGATTTATTTGGGAAGTTGATACTATCCTATTACCTATCCAAAATCTATTTATATTCATTCCAATCCAAAA
>CAIGRO010141359.1:0-14348 GCA_903798355.1 Fraxinus baroniana | reverse complement strand
TAATTAGCTAAATACCTAATTTTTGCAACTTTTAAACTTTAAACCTGATTTTTGCATTAGTGAAACTTAAAACCTGATCCATGAATTTTTCCCTTTACAATTTGCCACATGACAATAGGCCATTGGACAATTTTTTTCACTCAATCAATTGTTGACAACAATTTTAATGTCAACAATAACGAACAAAAAGTGTATAAATGACATTGTCCATATTCATTAATCATGCTACATGTACATCATTCTTTATACCATTTTTTACACTTCGTCTCTGGCAATGTGCCATTGAAAAATTTAAAATTTGGACAGTTTTTTTTTTATTTGAAAAAAAAAAAAAATTGATTTTGCCAATAGGCCATTGGTCAATTTATAATTTGGACAGTTATTCATTACACAAGTAATCGATTAAGCATCATTAATAAATCAATTATAGAACAATATCAAACTTGAAACACAAAATGTTATACCGTAGAAATAGTTTTTTGGTTTGAAACATAATATGTACTGTACAATGCTGCACGTGTGGCAATACGATTATTAGTCTTATTAATTAGCATATGAATTGTTTATTTTTAACATGTTTCGTAGAATTATTTTTGGTCATTACACTGATGTTCGGCAACCAAGTTTCGGTCGTAAAAGAGTATAAAAACATTAGCTCAATTTTAATAGTTCAAAACCTTCACCAACCAATCTTTGCTAATATTTTGACTAATGATTTAGTTGGACTTTCATCAATCACGTGTAGGTTCCTGTAACTAATTAATTGTATTAAAAATTAATAAATATAAAATACAACACACAAAAGAAATAACAAAAATAAAGAAATTCCACTAGAAACATAAAAATTAAGCCACAAAGTGATCATTTTCATTGCATATATAACAATCACTAATAAAATTTACATTTGTTTAATAAAATAAAGGGACTAAATGGAAGAAACTTAGGCCATGTTTGATTGGGTTATATTTTTCATGAAAAATGGAAATTAAATTTTATTTCCATTTTTTTTTACATGTTTGATTGATTAAATTTTCCATGGATTAATTGATTTTCCACATTTTCTTGATTTTTGAGGAAAATATTTTCCTATGGGTTCGGTGGGAAAAGATTTTCTAGGCAAATTATTTATTTTGGCAATGGAAATAAATTCTATCCCCAATTGTACAAATTTTATCATTTTAATGGACAATTTTCAAGGAAAGTAAAGTCAAAACGAATATCAAAAGATCCAAAATTTCAATATTTTTCAGTTGGAAATTTATACCAACCAAACACAATTAATTAATTGATGATTCCTACTTAAACAAGTTCTAAACAATTCAGTTCCCTGAAATTCATTTTTTTTCCACTCAATTCTATTCTTCCAATCAAACATACCCTTATTTCATCTTGCGGTAATTGAAACCAAAAGAACCAATTAGAAAAATGGTCTCATCAGTTTCTTTCGAATTTTTGTGACTCAATTTGGATGGCATCTAACCCAAATCATCTAGGTTGGTTTTGATGTCAGATTGGGCCCAAAAATAAAGTAAACTTTTTGTATGAGATTTGAAACAATTTACCTTCGTTTGGCTATCATTTATATATTGTTTAAAACTCATTTAAGGAAAATGATTCAGCAACCAAGTCAAAAGTTGATTGCTAAAACATACAATCAGGAACCAAGTTTTGATCGCTCATTAATACTTTGAAAAAAATTCACAAAAACAAAAAATTTCACTAGAAAGCCTTATCATTAAAGACAAGTGTTTCGGCGATCCAACGAAGCTAGGTTTCTGAAACATCAGAATCGCGACCACAAAATGTTTGTTGGTGGTGCCTCCTATTTAGTGACCTAAATTCCCCTAGTCGCTGAGAAATCTAAAACCACGAGAAAAAATATGTAGAATTTACCCTATCACACGTGTTTTAGCGTGGCAGAAAAATCTTACAGCAATCATACTGTGCTCATTGGTGGTGCCTCCTATTTAGCAACCAAATTCCATCGATCACCAATAAATCCAAAACCACGCGACAAAATATGCGGGATTTACCACGCTATTCATTTCAAGGACCAATTGAATGTTGGTTGTTGAAAAATACTTACAGTGACCACATGATGGTCGCTAGTGGAACTTCCTATTTAGTGACGAAATTTCTCTGGTCGTTGAAAACTCAAGATTTACCGTGTCATATGCTTCGGTGGTTGCTAAAAAGATAATTACAACAACCATACTATGGTAGTTGGTGGTGCCTCCTATACAGCAACCAATTCCATTTGTCACCAATAAATCCAAAACCAAGCAAAAAATACATGAGATTTACCCAGTCATGCATGTCAACGATCAAGTTAAGGTTGGTTGCTAAAAAAACTTACCGTTAAAAAATATAGAATTATTTTGTTTTATTGTTTTTTAAGGCTAGAATGATCTTTTTTTAATTTCTTTTGTTTAGCCTATATATAGTTTCTTTGTATTTAGATTAAATCATCTTTTTCTACTCAATTTCATTAGGCAGAATTATTGAAACCCTAGCTTCCTCTTTTTTTCTTTATTTTCTTTGGATTGTTTAACACTTTATCAACTAAATTTGCCTAGTTGCTGGAAAACCCAAAACCACGGGAAGAAATATAAGGGATTTATGCTTTGTTGGTTGCTGAAAAATACTACAATAACCATACTATGGTCGCTGGCGATGGCTCCTATTTAGCAACCAAATTTTCCTTATAGTTGAATAACCCAAAACCACACGAAAAAATACATAGGATTTACCCTATCATGTGTTTCAGCGACCAACTAAAGGTTGGCTGTTGAAAAATATTTCGAACGTACAATGTTTGCTGGTGGGGCCTCCTATATAACGACCAATTTCCTTGGTCACTAAAAACATCCAAAACGATGCCAAAAAAAAAAAATGGGAGTCATCTCTACAATGCAGTTCAGTGACCAAGTGAAGGTTGGTTGCTAAAGAACATTTACAATGACCACGCGATGGTCGCCGGTGGATAAGTGACCAAATTTCCTTGGTCGCCGAAACATCCAAAACGACGCGAAAGAATAAGAGGGATTTATCCCTGTCATGCATTTCAACGACCAACTTAAGGTTGGCTGCTGAAAAATACTTTCAGAGACTTGGTCGTTGTAGCTGACTCCTACACGGGGGATTGTGGCTCTTTTCCGTCCTAATCTTTAGTGACCAACCCAATGTATGGTCCCAGAAGAGTGTAAAAAAATAAGTTCAACTTTAACATATCAAAACCTTCCCCCCAACAAATTTTTGCTCGATTATAGTGTTGTATAGTAACCACGTTTGATTGGTTGTTAATCCTTTGATCGGTGGAGTCCATTTCTTTGTAATGATATATCACAAACCACATAGTAACTTAAAAAATTAAAGTAAAAATACCAAAGTAATAATTTATTTTTTGGAGAATGTTTGCTTAAAAAGCAGAAAAACTCTATGGATTAACGTGTAAAATTATTTTATTAGAAGAATATTTGACTAAAAATGTATTTGAAGAAAAAAAGATTTTTAAATAAATCGTATCAAGCAAACGCTTTTTGTTTTCTTTTTCTTTTTTTAAATCAACCACTGTCGTATTTATTATTTTTTAAATTGTCCTGTAATCAAAGTTGAAACTGCATATCTTATCAAAAAAAAAAAAGTTGAAACTGCATATTGGTTCACGTAGTATGAATACATCACAGAATTAACATTACATTGCTATTATATGTAATAATCAGAATCCAGCGAGAAAATCATATTTTCTATAACATGAATTAATACGAATATCAGATTTGCAAATTGCATAGTATCACATGTGGCATTCATTTCAATGTGAAAGTAGGTTTTATAATTTATATAATAATAAATAGTATTTTTATATTTAAAGAAGATATAATATTTCTACAATTGTTATTCGAAAATGAAAATTCCAACAAAATAAAATAATATAAAATATACAGGACAACAATTGTGCTGAGCCTATGACAAACAAACATACAATTGGAGACTTTATAGGCCTAAACTCTTATTACAACACAAGACTTAAATTGCTTTCTATATCTGGGGGATGTCAATTGGGAATGGGGATGCAGATAAGGGACGTATTCAAAATTAGCGGGTGTGGTCTCTCTTTCACTCTAGTCTCTCTGGCATTTTCATTTAGCCTATGTTGGAACTCTACTTTTATGGTTTTATCTTTGTTGGTTATGATATAAGCACACTTTACAGATCCGTAACTTTCATTGGAAATGCAGTCATCTTTGAAAAATCTTCTCGATAAATTAAAGTTGGCCTCATCAACACTTTTGCTCGCACCGCGTCCTGCCATAATTGATTGAAAACACTTGTTGATCACTCAATGTATAGAAAGAAGTGTTCACTTCGATCACTCAACTTTCATTTGTTTTAAATTAATCATTAAGCTTTAAATTTCTATATTTTTATTTCAAGCATTTAATTTGCTAAGTCAATGAAAAATTTAACTTGAAAAACCTGGTAGTGCACTATTTTTGTTGTCAAGTTTGATTAAATAAAAAAGAATCTTTCAGTTCAACTCAACTCCCTTTGAAATTTTTTTATATTTTATTACTGTTGGTCCTATATTCTATTTTACCTCAGGAGGGCAGAGTTGATATAGTTTTGAAGAAACCTACTGGGGGCCAAAGAGAATTGCTTGCTAGAAGATAATCTTCAGGTCTACCAATTGGTATGTTTTGATTGTCCATGAAATCTTCCTTTGAGGTCCCTTCAAACTCCTGCCAAGCAAGTTAATGAATGTAACTTTAAGTGAAATTTATCAACAAAAACAAAATCACTTTGTTTCCTCAAATAAATTTTGCTTCAAAATAATTTATGACATCGTTGTTTTTGTTATTTTATTTTATTTAATAAATAATGTCAGCTCTAATTACTGGTTAATCTTTTTGGATGATTAAAGCCTGAAAATTATGTTACTATTTTGTTGAAATTCATAACAAAGTTCGCAACACAATTTCTAATCAAAATTGCTAATTAAATGTTTTCTTTGAATTTCATAAATTTCTAAGTGCAGACACAATTTTACCTGTTCAAAAAAATAGATTGGCGTGAGTACAGTATCAAGCATCATAGCCGCAATAAGAACAGCAACAGAAATCTTGTGAGGATATTTCTCCATTGCAAAAGCCATGTTCATGCCACCAAGACTATGTCCAACTAGAACTACCTTTTTGTCTGGTGGAATCGACTCCATTACCTCGAACAATGGGAGTGTATAATCGAAAAATGTGCGAATCTCGTCTAGGCTTTTCATGTTGACACCATAGGCTGCAAGATCAATCGTCAAGTCGCAGTGGGCCCCAGCCTCCAGCAGCGATTGTAGCCTGTACCAGCACCATGCTCCATGGCATGCACCATGTACTAGAACAAAATGCTTTCGTTGTGTTTTACC
This sequence comes from Fraxinus baroniana, assembly GCA_903798355.1. Taxonomy (NCBI): domain Eukaryota; kingdom Viridiplantae; phylum Streptophyta; class Magnoliopsida; order Lamiales; family Oleaceae; genus Fraxinus; species Fraxinus baroniana. The sequence continues at coordinate 8,935 of CAIGRO010141359.1, read as the reverse complement.
TTCCATTTCTTTCGCTTAATTAGTATCAATCTTAAGCTGACATATATCTATATGTAGAAGTAGAGATGTGGTGGAGGGTAGAGAAAAAAATGTAGAAAGTGACAGATAAATAGAGTATTGAAGAAGATAGATATTTGTAAATATTGGTGAGTATAAAAGACTTGGTGGTTATTTGCTAATATTGGAATCATCAATTGTTTACATTGCCTCATCCTTGATAAGCGGCCTTGATATAGCATGACGATATGTGTGTCTTTGTTAACTCCAAATATGAGTGAATACAATCTCCTCTCTTCTCCCATGAACGTAAATTTGCAACAATATCACCAAATACGTGAATTTCAGTGTTCTTCTTTATTAGTTGTATTCGTTATTGAATTCTTAAGATAGAATTCACTTTAAAATTGAAATGAGGGTAGGGTTTGGTAATGCACCAGACCTGTTACTTCAATTTGACTCCAATGTTGGGATAAAAAAACAATGTCCATTACTCAATTTATCGTGAAGTTTAATGGCAGTCTTATTTTATTTAAAAATTATACACCTAAATTTACTTTTTGTTTCAGGTGAAAATTTGTAAGTTTTTTATTGAAATGGCAGAGTGAAATATCTCCATATTATGGGGTACTTTTAAGAATAATCACGTCAACAAATCCAATTTTCACTTTGACTTTTCAACTATGCTATACACATTAACCTTTTAGAGGTTAAAAGAAAAAATGTCTTTAAATAACTTATACAATTACAAAATATTTTTTTTTATAAAAGACAATATTACTCTTTTAGTTAACTATTGAAAATCAAATACTTTAGACTTAAAATTTCAAAATCACTTAACTTTTCTTATCTATTTATTCCAACACGGATAAAAACTCTCTCAACTTTCATCTACTTCAACCTCAAAATCTCTTAAATTTATCGAACGCTGAAGAAGGAAATATTTTTTAATATCAATTACTTCGAATCGGTAAGTATATTTATGTATGTTTTATTTCGTTTTTGTTAAATTATTATACGTTTTAATAGATAAAAACAGTTGAATTTTTACGCTTAACAGCTAGAACTCCGACTGTTAAAATAGCTGAAACAGCCAGCTGTTAACAGTCGAGTGTTTTCAGGTTGTTCCTTTTTTTAAAAATTTTTGTTGCCCCAGTCGAGCTGAATAACTGTATTTTCTTAAAGAAATTATGTTTCGTCTTACAGATATGGTTGTAATGCTAGTTTTTTTTTTTTTTTGCTGATTTCGAATTGAATGAGAAAGATCAATGTGTATGCAGGTGGCAAGTGATAAACATGGTGGTATTCCAATTTCCATAACGGAGAGTACAACATATGCGGGAATGTACTGTGATTTACAAAACAAGCTGAATGTTGATCCCTCCCAGTATGATATGGAACTGAGATTTTGATTCAATGATGATTAATCTATTTCGATTCCACCAATGAAGGTTAATTGTGATGAAAAAGTGAATTATCTACTTGATTTGAACAAAATGTACATGACTCCTCTTTAAGTGACTTTAGTGAGGAAAAATGTCGTCGAAGATGGACATGAATATTCGGATGGAAGGAATCATAATGTCAATGATTTTTGGGACACAGTGGAGATACCTCGTGAGGATAATATGGTTATTCCCGAGCCGTTGCTCCTCATTATGATCTCACTATAACACACGAAATTTCGTCGATAGTTCACGACAACGAGAATGAAAATGAATTTACAAATGATGATTTGATTACTTTATCCCATCGGGGACATAAGTGGGGTGGGAGCGCAGGGGCTTGAACGAGCAAATCGTCATCTAATTTTTCGTGTGTGGTTTCCGATGATGAGGATTTGTATGTCGAACAACTGTTCGAAACAAAGAAAGAGTGGTAGGAAGTTGCACATCGAATTGCACTGAAATACAACTTCGAGTTCAAAGTTAAGAAATCAAACTAGTCATTGTTAACGATTGTCTGTGTCGAAGACAGTTGTCGTTGGAGTTTGTGAACGACAAAAATGGACACGAATAAGTTCTTTATAGTTTGTAAGTATAATTGGGAACATACTTACGAAATGAAAATTCGTCGAAATGATAACAGGCAAGCTCGATCATGGTTTATTGCTCGACAGATAATGCACAAGTATCAGGACCCGTGGATGATCTACAGACATTTAAACATCATTAACGATGATTGTCGAGAGTATGGAATAGACATAAGCTACCAAAAGGCCTAGAGGGCCAAAGAATGTGTGTTGGGTGATTTAATGGGCTCGGCCGAGGAGAGGTATGCTAAATTGGCCAGGTATTGCCATAACATGGGAACTAATCCTGGCTCGGCATTTTTTATTGAGATGGAGTTTCTTCATTGCTCTTGGACAATGCATTCGGGGATTTCAAAATACGATGTAACCCCTAATTATAGTCAATGGTAAAACTCTGGAAGCTATACAAAGGCAAGTTAATTATTGCTATATGTCAAGATGTCAACATCCAAATTTACCCTCTTGCATTCAGCATAGTTGATAGAGAGAATGATCTGCCTATGTGTTGGTTCTTCACAAAGTTGAGAGAAGTAGTTGGGAAAGTCGAGGACCTTGCCTTTGTAATTCATCGGGGATCGTCTATAATAAATGGTATCGCTGAATTTTTTCCCGAGTCATATCTTAGATATTGCATGTACCATCTAAAGGAAACCTGAAGACTAAGTATCGGGGCAAAAGGCATCGTTTATTATTCAGGAAAGCAGCCGAAACTTATAGTGTTGAAGAGTGTAATTAGTTCATGGTTGAAATAGGAAGTAAATCATTACCAGCATGGGAGTATTTGACAAAAATGGGAATTGAATACTGGGCGCGATCACATTTTTCAGAACGTCGATACAACATGATGACGTTAAACAATGCTAAGTCTCTCAATGTATTATTCAAGAATGATCGAGAGCTACCAATCATCACAATGATTGAGAATATTCGTAACAAGTTGCAGCAGTAGTTTTACGACCAATGTGTTGAATCAAAAATGTGCACGAACGTGCTAGCCAAATCAAAAGGATAAACTCTTCAAAGCTGTAGAGCTTGCGAGAAAGTTGAATGTCGAACAACTGGATGAGATGTGCTTCTCCGTGAAATGTGCATATAATATGGCATACATGGTGGACTTGACTGATAATACATGCACTTGTCATCGATTTCAATTGGAGAGTTTTCTATGTGAGCATGCAGTCGCGATGACTATGTATCAAGGATTTACAGCGAGAACATTATGTTCTCCTTATTACACTGCTTATTATTGGATAGCGGCGTATGCTAAGACTATATTTCCTCTACCTAGTGAAGTCGAGTGGAAAGTTCACAATCATATTCTCCCACTTAATAATTTATTTCCGACGCAAGTTAAACCGCGAGGTCATGGACGTCCACGCATGTCTAGAATATCATCTATCGGAGAGTTTTTTCGACCGTATAGGTGAGACAGGTGTGGAGCAACAGGGTAAACTCGTCAATTTTGTACAAATCAGATACTCCTAAATGACAATTAGACAGATGTTTAATGGTATCGCTATAAAATGAAGGACCAAATTGTACAAAATCATAGTTGAGGGATCTAGAGTGCAAATATTTGATAAATGAATAAACAATTAAATATATAATGTTTACATGAGTTTACAATATTTATAAGTATCTAATAAATATATAAATATACCATGTTTAGATAAGTTTTACAATATTTACAATTATTTCATAAATAAATGTACAATATTTACTGATAGCACTCGAATTCGTACAAATCGCATGACTGGTTGATTCCATCAACCTTATGTCCTATACTCAAAATTCAATATATTTTATTGCAAATATGGCGCAATCGCCCCTACAATTGAATAATAACGTGTTAGTTCGGAACCATGTATTTAAAAACTAACTTTCCAAGTCAAAAAAATTATAAGTACTTATGATCTCGACTGTCTCGTCATCGTCGCACAATTGCTATTCTGTCATTCACAATCATACCGACTTGGGCAGCCATCAAGGGAACGATTATAGCCACCGGCCCCAAGTCATGTTTGAACTGGCCTTGTGTCAAACATGAATGGTTGAAGTCATACGCATATATAGTGGAATCAACGAAGACAATCTCCACGGCAATGCAGTGATGATTCACGATCACTAGAATGTATATATGCATACAACCCTCCCATGGCTTTCCTCCGACACTCGGCCATATCCCTATGACCCACTCGCCATATATTCGAGCAACACGTACTCATTACCCATAAGTTGAAGCGATTGATACTCAATGGTAACAACACCTACGAACTCAGCACTCAATATGAGTCGGCCATGAATTTCGAATGATTTAGGATATCCTTGAGCTTGATCAGGCAATAAGTCCATAGCCAGGTCGATGTGCTACACAAGAAACACTAATAAAAAAATAGAGGGAGTTATTTCATTTAATAAAAAAAATTATGTAAACATAATAAATAACAACAATATAATTATTTCACTTACATCATCGATGAGTCAAATCTCCAAAGTGGTGATATCATGAAACCACTGATAAGCCTCTGAGATTGTCCTTTTCCCTACCGTATGGCTATCTCTCAAAAAAGAAACATAAAAAATGTTAACAGAAGTATAGATGAGTTAGTATAGCATACTTCACTGAAATTGTAAAATACTTACCCGTGCATAATTCTTGTCCACTCCATCTCGAATGCTTTACATTTGACATGGTTCACCTCCCAGAAGAGATTAGGGTACGTCCAGTCGACGAAAGTCCTCCTCTTCGCTTCAGCCATGAAAGGAGATACGAAGTACTTGACAACAATTACGGCCACTTGTCGACCACCTGCTCTGGCACATTAACATCATGTCTCTTACCCTTTGTCACAATTGACTTTCTCTCATCCTCCATCATCAGGGGTACCACCTCTGCCTACACCACCCCCTCCGTCATCGGGGTATCCCTTCATCCCCTCTTCCATCATCGGGGACACCTCCTCCGCCTCCACCTAAAATGCAGTATCCGACCACAATGGAGAGTGACCCCGATCACCATCACCCTCTACGTCGCCCCGTCTATCACCCTCTCCATCGTCCAGTCTATCACCTCCTCGTAGTCCTGCTATATTGTCTTGGAGCGTTACGACCTCTACATCAAGGTCTTATACATGGCTGCGGACCTCTGCAACGTCTTGACATAAACTCGATATCTCGCCGCTCATCTCTCGTCGCAGTGCCCCTACCTCTCCTCATAGTGCGTCCACATCTTCCCTCATCTTTACCATAAAGCATACAAATCACTTTAAGCAAGTTATGTATGAGAGAGGTGACTTGATGGAGGAGAAAAATATCTCATCAGCAGCGGAAAGGATCCCATCGAGGGCGGAGATGATCTCATCGATAGCTGTGGTGATCGTTGATCAACTAGATCGCGTTCATATACAAATAACATTAAAAATTATTAACTTAATTAAAATATGCTAACTCATACAAAATAATAATCTATAAATTATATTCAATTCTCATATCTGATCTCGGTCTAGGATAGAATCGAACATCTAGTCTCGTGGAGTATGCGAAACGGCTAATTTACGCACAATACCACAATTTACAGCGCCAACCCGATTAGGACCTCAAGGTGACATATTATCACCAATATTAACGTTGATTATATTAAATATTTACCTTCATTCTCAAGGGAAATCCATAAGTATCATACTTACTTATGGACCCCTTAAACTTCGAGTGTAATCTGGTGTAGACGTGACGGTGTCCTCAAAATATCTTTGGCCCCACAGATAGCTGTTGAACTCATCGATGTCGTCAACAACTTGCAAATGAAAAATGTCGACAATGGCCTTCTTGTGATGATACCTCATCACGTTCTCAAAGATGTAGACCAGCCCAAAATTCAATCTATCTAACATCTGATTGCACTCCCTGATCGTCCCCATCAACTAGGGTAGAAGCACTATCCCATATCCTTGGAAGTACGTCTTGTACACCCTGTTACTATTCTCAGTGGCTGCCTCGTACTTGCACCTCGCAGTCCAGTGATCAGGGTAAACTCAAACATCTAGAAACTAACGACATTGCCCCGAGGTCAAAGTGGGGGGCATCAACATCGACTGGTTGAAGAAACTAACATAGCAGTGTATCGATGATCTGTTCTAAGTACTGCACCTCTCGTAACTGGTATAGGGGCCACAAAAAGGACTACCGCAGTATATCTCCATGATGATCATCGAGCGACTCCAACACAGAAGTAAAACTCTCAAAGCTACTGTTCCAAGTAGCTTTCCCAAATATCCTTCTCAACTCTGCATCTAAATGATACTTCATCTTACAAGGATTCAAATGATAGAACATTGAACAAAAAATAATCAAATAACATATAATCTCGAACTGAATTGTAACTACCATAGGCACACATCGACGATAATAAAAACATAAATGATTTCAGAAATTAAAGGAGAAGCATGAAAAATAATTCAATACAAATTTTTTAAAAAATCAATTAAACAAAATTAAATGGAGAATATAAATATTATTTTAGTAAAATTGAAAAACTAAAGATTTGTTTAAAAAGAATTTTAAACTTAAACAAAAGGGGAAATATGAATTTGGTAATTTGGTTAAAAAGAATATCTAATTTATTAATTTTCGATTTCAAATTATTTATTTAATTTAAAAAAGGAACAAAAAATTTTATTAATAAATTTTACCAAAAAATATATAAAAAGAATAAACAAAATAAAACAAAAGGGAAAAGAGAAAAATAATAACAACTTAAATTAAATAAAAATTAAAGAACAAAATAAAAAAGAAAAATTATATGCATATTTTTTTATTATTTAAACTTGTAAAAACTAAATAATTAATAAAATGTCAAAAAAAAAATGATAGGCCGACTGTTAAACAAAAGGAAAAAAAATTAAAGAACAAAATAAAAAGAAAAATTAACTACATATTTTTTAATTATTTAAACTTGTAAAAATTAAATAATTAATAAAATGTAAAACAGTTATGGGCCGACCATAACTGTCGATGCCGATCATTTAGCAGTCGGCCCAGATTATTCTAGGACGACATGTTAAAAAAATCGTTGTTGACAATGGTTGTAAGGCTGAAGATCACCATTTTCGACGATTTCCAACCATAAGACTCAATCCTCCCCCTCCAAATCACTACTACTACTAATCAACATCTACCAAATAATCAACAAATAAGTTAGTTTAAATGTTAAATTCAAACTATACCATTTAAGAAAAATCAAAACTATAATTACAACAAAAAACTAACCTTGTTAAAGATCACTTCACCGGTGATTGGTTGTTGGTAGTTGGGTTGCCAACTATGAGCCGTGGTTTGGTCGACTGGATCCCAACTGAGATTATTTTTCTTTTTCTATCTATTTTCGATCGTGTCTGTGTGAAGGAAAAATGTGGGTATTTTCGAGTTTTGCTTTTAAATTCCCAATTCATATTTTTTTTTTTTTGAAGTAGTCAAAGGCCAAAGTGGAAACATGGCCGGGTCAACTAGTCATTTCCACTTATTTCCTCCCATATTATCAATGCAACGTAAAATTATTGTCTTCATGTATGATATTTCTAGAAGTGGCAATCGAGCCGAGCGGCTCGTCGGCTCGACCGCTCAGCTCATAAAAAAGCGGCTCATGAGCTTGGCTCGACCCACGAGCCTCGAGGGTTTATCATTTTTTTAGAAAAAAAAGGCTTATCTTAAAAAAAAAAAAAAGATGCTCACAAGCCGAAGCTCGTCTCGGCCCACGAGCCACGAGCTCACGAGCTGCTTTTTTATGAGCTGAGCGTATTCGTGTGCGTATACAGGCCGAGCCGAGTACTAGATACTCCATTAAAAAACTGTAGAGTCGGCTCGGCCCATTGCCATCACTAGATACTCCATTCAAAAACTGTACAAAATCTAATTGTAACCAAAATTAAACAAAATGAAACTTTACCAAGTAATTTTAAAAAAAGAAAATTGATAAAAATGAATTATACTACATGAATCTTGTATAGGATGCCGATAAATTAACTAATGTAAGCAAAAAAATATTCGATTAGCTATATGAATCTTTAGTTTTACATGTCTAAAAAAACTCGAATTATTTCGTAAATGAGTAATTATATTTCATTTAACATAAGTTCGTTCTTGACCTAAATCTTCTTTAAATAAGTCACACATTAATTTAAATAAAAAATCTTGAGACTTTTGCTGTTAATTAATAATTATAAATATGTTTAATTGAATAGACAAAGTAACATTTCATTCTCGTGCAGTCATCCATCACTCTCAACTTTTACCTATTTGTAAGGAAATCTTTTGACACTTTTAATTCCCTTTATTTATTATTATTAATCATGCCAATTATAGTTGCCACCAGCATTAATTGTTTTTAGAAAAATAACCATGAAAATAAGAGAAGTGATATTAAAAATAAGTCTTTATGAATTTTTATTTTCAAAAAATGTTGATAAATTATCCGTTATGTACAGGGGTGGACCCAGCACCTGACCAGCTCCTGCGGCCGCTCGTGCTGGGTTTGGCGAGACCTTGAAGTTCTGTCGAGAAGAAATGGAGAAGGTAGTCGGCGCCGACGAATCAAAAAAAAAAATTCAATTTCAGTGATTGACTTTCTTGGGCTTTTAAAAAAAAAAAAAAAAACAATAAGGCCCAATGGCCAATTTGCAACCCATTACTACAAACAAAAACAAATCCAAGATCAAAATCAAAATCCCCAATTAATTGAAACTAGGGGTGGGCGTGGGTTGGGTTGGGTTGATTTTTGCCCCAACCCAACATGGTCAGTTTGATCTAAAATCAAACCAACCAAACCCGTGTAAATGTTGAAACCCAATGGTCGGTTTTCCAAAGACATGCGGTATTAGTAAATAATTCAAATATGTATTGCAAACATTTAGG
>CAIGRO010141291.1:0-10961 GCA_903798355.1 Fraxinus baroniana | reverse complement strand
TTTTTTTTTTTTTCTTTTTTGGGAGCAAGCAAGCTGCATTTGCCACAAAGAAAACTGCAACTTCCCTCATCCTTGTGGGATTTGATAAGCAATTCTACTACAGAAAAACAACATGCATCTTTCATGAACACTTTTCTCCAAACTGTTTGCAGGATGTTGAAATGCGTAGGGGAAAACCGCTGTATCTGAACGAAGAACGTTACGCGGCGTTGACTCGTATGGTATAAATGGAAATGTTTGTCTTTATCGATCTACTTTCTTATGGCACTTGTATGTTGAAACCTCTATAAATGAATGAATGATAAATTAATAACCTCGCTAAATGCATAAAATAATAATCTTTTTAAAAATCCTTTAGGCCCAACAAATATAAGTTTCTCACAAAAATTCACAATATATATAAGGAACTTTTTACCTGACAACTATTTTCTCAATTCAGCTCATACATTTAAATTCGTTTTTCTTTTCTTTGTAGCTAAACCAATCTTTACCTCATCATTAGTTTTTTGCAATGCATACACTACACTTGGCACATTGTTTCATTTTCTAGCTAGTAGGTATTTACTGTTAACTACTACTTGAAAGATATCTTTTGCAGAAACTGTTGATAAAACAAATGTCATCTGAATCATGATAGTCATGGGTAGGACTCATCATATCCTGTCAATGATCTCTTCATCGGCCGGTTTATTTTTAATATTGAAAGAAGAAAGGTCTTATTAATAGTTCGAAAGTTATAATTTTGAGTGTCAAAGAGAATTAGCCTAATATTTCATCCAGGAGTCTCACTGGTATTTTTAATCATAAATTTTTGGTTTTTGGGTAGAACAGTTAATATGTTTGTTTTTATGCTTGTAACTCATGATTTTCCTTTTAGGTGGCCTCTCATGGGCTTGATCGAAGTTCAAAGGTGCTTCGGAAAACTACAACTGGCTCTTTTTTCATGTTTTAGCTTCAAGATATGTAATAGAAAAGATTTGAACGAGGTCTGGTTTTAATCTTGGATTTATCCTCTCTTTTTTTCCCCATGGTAATTTTTCTCTCCATAGTTTCTGCTTGTATTTCCATTTAGGTGACATATGGCATAGAGGCAGTGCCCATCAACTAAATGTACAGTCTCATTTGAGGTTAGTTTGCTATTTGTTTATGTGGTTGTGGTTGTATATTGGATGTTGATTTATCTTTGTAGCTTAAGTTTCACTAATAATAGTTCTTAAAATAAGATCTTTATGCAAGGAAATCATGAGAGTTACTGCAAATTATTTTGTTGATTTATTTGAAATCTCATCAGTTCCCATGTTACAACTGAGACATCACGCGAGACAGATAAGGCCATTTGAGGCAATTGTACAATTCCTCAAAACCCGTACCTTTAAAGCCATTTGAGGCTTAAGCCTCAAGCAACTAAGGTGTTCACTTGTTTGCTTGCATTTTTCAGACATGAAAAGAAACTTATTATCAGGATGATGATGTTAATGATTACCTTAAAAATCATATCAGTAGAGATGATACAAAAAACTTTTGAGTTGAGTATACGTGATTACTAATTGTAGATTTTATTATTTTCTATTTTCTTGATCTATTCTATGTTTGTTTGTATTGTAGACTCTTAGTTTTGCTAATTAGTGTTACTATGGATTTTTTGAAAGGATTAATGGTATATCACGAGCATATACGAGTACTTTTATATTCTTTTGAATTTTATTGTTTTATCTCGAGGCTTGTGCATCAAAGCGCCTCGAGGCTTACGCCTCACCTCTCAGAGATATAATGCCTCGTTAACTGATTAATCATTGCCTTCTGTCGTGTATTTTAATTTATGTTGAATATTTTTTTTCTTGAAAATGGGTTAAGAGTGTTTATTTGCTTTAAATAATTAATATAGAACCTCAGTAAAGCACCCAAATATTAGTTTTGTATTTGGTGACACTATCGATGTGACCTTTTTCTCCTCAATCCCTGTCCTATCTTGAGTTTTTGTCTCTGATTTGTTTGTATCTTTATCTCATGATTCTCTACTCAGGTCATATGGATTGGCTTGGTAATGCTTAATGGAATTGGTTCTTTGGCGAGCACCTGATTTCTTCTCACCTATTGCCCATGTATAGTTCAATGTAGAAGCTGTAAAAATTTGTCTAGTTTACTACATAATGGTGGTTGTACCCCCAGATAATTATGATGTAGATAGCATCGTAACCAGCTATATGCCTTGTTAAAGTTACGAAATATTTTGTCCTTGTTTTCTGTATTGTGGATCGTTCTAGGATAGAAGCATATGTTCTCACATTTAACGATGTGCTTTCTTGGTGGTCTGTGCAACGTGTGAAGCTCGAGGACAGTAGAATGTAATGTTGTCCTGCATTTAGAATTAGTTTCGTATTCAATTTTATTACTATGTAGGACGTAAAAGTGAAGTTCGTTAGCTGATTTGTATGACAAGGAACCAAGTTTGAGAAAGCATTGATTAAGACAGTGATTTGTTACTAGATTGCAGGCTATATTGATTAAGATACACACAAGTGACTTTTCTAGGCCTGTTTTGCCAAATTACATTTCCAGCCTAGTTTAGAAGTTACATTTAAGCTCGCAAAACTTGCTCTAACTGCAGAATTAGTCGAACTACATGGCAGATTAACTTTTTAAGGTTCGACTCACATCTCATCTCGGGACAGCTCATTTAAATATTAACAAGGACATCATAAGATTTCAAAAGAAAAATCATTAGAAAAGATATCCTTTCTCCCAAAATTGAGATGTAGATTAAACAATTTGACATATAATTTTGTTAGGAGTTGATGCCCACAAGGAACTTATGATTCTTACATTCTCTTCTATTACCTTGGCAACTCGAAACTTATTCGTACATATTCTTCCATAAAGAACAAGACGGTATTATTTCACAATCAATGTTCTTTGCATATAAAAACATTACTATCTCCATTTATAGGGGGATTCTGTACAAATCAATTGAGGCTTGAATGATGTTACGTAAATAAAAACAATCGGACTTGTTCTGCATATAGCCAAATAACTCAGCACGTACAATGATGAAACCTGGCGAGGCTAGTGCTTTTTCCACGAGCTCGTGGAAAAAGCGAAGACATACCAAGCATAAACTCCAGTTTATCTTCAAGAATGAGATTTTATGCATCTGGCACTCCATCTTGAACGCTTCACTTTTAATCATTTCAAGTCAATTTCCAACCCTTGATAACCCATAAACAAAAACAATAAATGGAGAAAATAAGGATTATACAGTTCATGCCTCAAATAATGAAACAAGTTGCTCCAAAGGTTCTTCACAGAACCAGAAGATGTGTGCTCGAGGAAGAAAGAGAGGGCTAAAAGAGACTTGAAGAGCAATAGGATCGGATGTGCCTCAAGAGATCCACAAAGTCTCAATAAATTGATTCTTTAGAAAGGTGTGAAAAAGAGATAGGGTCACCTATACAGTTGATGATAAAGTAGCAAGAACCCCCACTCGATTCAGCACCTCCACATCCTGAGTGATAATGTCATTATAGTTCCATAGAAAAGCAAAAAATCAGTTAGCTTTGCTGAACTCAGGACAGTACTTACATGGCCATTCTAACTCAACCGTCTTTGACGTGTATAGACAAACTTTGTTACAGGAGGGACTACTTTAACTGTTGAATCCTCAGACTTTGTACTTTCATCACGACACTCCTGCTCCATTGCAAATGCAAAGTCAAGCTGCTTCTCGACAGACTTAAGAACAGAAGTCCTTTCTGATCTTAACAGATACGGAGGGGATAAATTATAGGACTTGCCATTACATAATTCAGTGTCACCTTCGCTAGAAAGATCTCTATGCAAACTTAACTTGTGTGTCTCAATATTCTCTGGACTATTCGTTTGATTATACTCGCTGGTAGATTGGCATGTTTCCTGAACTGCTTCCCTATGTACTCGGCAATTTTTACTTGCTGGTGCAGATAACGGGCTTCGACATTTTCTTCTTCTCAATATGGACGGAGTACTATGAAAGCTTTTAGCTGCAATTTTCAATATAGATTCTGGAGTTTGTGCAAACAAATTTTCTCCTTTCATACTAGGTGGAGTGAAGAAAGTCACAGGTGACATTATTGGACTAATGTCTGATTCAGAGTGCATCCGAGAAATATCTGGAAGATTAGAATCTCTATGTGGTGGCTCATAATATAGTGTCCCATATGAGGGAATATCATCGTGCAAGTATTGATCAACTACACGATGTGTTCCACGTCTATCGAACTTGCATTCTGTACATGAATGAATAGGATCTACTACTGATGGCATTGGCTCACATGTAGCACCTTGAAGATCGGCAATCTCATTCCCAGTATCAGTAGCTGATCCAGCTATATCATGAACTCCGTTAGTAGTTTCTAGCTTATCCTTCCCATCTTCAATTTGACACGTATCTGTAGCTCCTGATGAAACTAATGTGGTTGAATTTGTACCTTTGTTTGCGCAAACAAGATCTCCGATTGAAGCTCTATTCACAACTCTACAGCCAGTTTGCGTAACATTCTTAGAAACAGGTGGAAGGTTCCCAGTAGCCAAATAGAAATCTAACTTCTTCTTTAAAGAACTATTCCAGTGATTCTTGATTGCATTATCAGTCCTGCACAGATTAGAGCCCATTACAAACAATCATTGTCATAGCAACATTCTGAGTGCAAGAAACAAGATAGTGTAACCCTTGTTGCATTAAATGTCGAGAAATAATAGCCTTTCTAATGAAATATAAGATAAACAAAAATATATCTTTACTCCTATACAAGAAACGGCCAACCTGAAAGGTGTCTTGGATGTAATGGAAGGGAGAAACCGAAGAACAAATAAAAGTTCATCTCAAGCAAGTCTTATTCCACAAACTTGATTAATGATTGTCTCAAAATTTTAGATTACCATCAATCACGTATGCAGAAGAAAAGAAATAGGTAAAAGGTGCCGCAGGCTATTTGGACAGAAACAACTTCACTGCTAAAAACCACTTTCTAAGTATTCAGGAAGTTCCTGTTCAATTAAGGATACTCAAATCATCTGTTGCATCCATAACCTACATGTTATGGAGACAAAATTCACTCATCTGCTTCCAAACAGCAGCACCATAGCACAAAATGAAGAAAATTCACTTATTCGCACATTGGGAACTTCATTACAATATTACAGTTGTGGATAACAGCAAATAACGCTTCAAAAATAAGTAAATATTAAATAAATCCCCTTTCTGACAGCTTAACCTTTTGGATTAGGTGGTTTAACATAGTAAAAGATACTAGATTCAAGTTTCAATGTCACCCATTTATAAAAATTTTGTATATGTAAAGAAAAACAATTATACCAAACTGGTCGAGCACTCTACAATAACATGTTTCTGTACAAGTGGCCGTCCAAAAATCAATGTGATGAATGCAAGAAACTAGTAAACAAATCAAAAGTCAAAAGCACCAAATGGTGGCAACTTGGAAGTGTCTTAAAAACGTATCCACCTGGGTAAAACAGAACATGTATTGAAAATGCTTTCTTCATGGTGAAATACCAATTCGTTGAAAACGAAAGGATGGCCAAGAACAAAATCGTATAGGTAGAGAATAGTTTAGGTTTCATTCTTAACTCATTGGTGCACAAAGAACCTGTGGCACAGTAATGGATCTCGAGATGAATGCCGGACTCAATTTACAATACAAAAATCTCAAAAATAACTAAAATGAAGATACTAATATTGAGAAAACATAAAACATCAACTTAATTAATGCACAAAAGATGGTGTAAATAAAAATTTAGTATCACAAAAGTATTAAAAATAAATAAAGACTTGATTGAGATGTACCCTTACATAAGGGGGCTAATAACTTGGAAATCACAACAAATCAATATGATAATTTATGAAATTTAAAGGCGAGACAAAGGTCTTTTTCTTCCTATTTTTGGATTTATATGTCTATTTGCAGAAAGAAACCAATCCTGTATGCTAAGATTACTAGTGAAGGTTATCTCATTCTGACTTTTAAAATGAAAAATCTCATTTAAGTAGGTGACCACAAAATTAGATGGAGCTTTAACATTAGTATTTCCCGTATGAGAGCTGCAATGCACTCTTCCAAAATCCAGGTGCAAGTTTCATTATGTGGCCCAATAAAATAGATCTTCTTAATTTCCTCTTAATAAGTTTTATGCATGTATGACGGTACCTTCCAGGTAGGAGCTTTGCTAATTCAGCCCATTTATTCCCATGAGTCCTATGAGCACTCAGTAGAGTAAGTTCTTCCTCCAAAGTCCAAGCATCCTTCTTAATATTCGGATTCAAATGATTGTGCCACCTGAAATTCGTTAGAAACCACTTTCAACTTCAAGAACAAACAAATCAGAATAATTAAAGACAAAAACAAAAGAATTTCAAAAAGTAACTGTCCCGATTATAAATTACATGGAAAAAAATAATGTTTACTGCATAGTAGTCAATTTTCAAAAGCTTTGTCTGCATATACATATTAATAGGTATATGTGTGAGTACCATGTTGAGAAACAAAGCAATAGGGGCACTCGAACATCTGTACTAAGTACTAATTTCAAAATCATTTTTTTTGTTGCAGCTAGAGCCCCTAGGTTTTTCCATAGAGTCATGCACTATTTTTGTAAAAACAATGCGTGCAAGCAATTGGCACAGTAAGGCCCTCCAATTAATAAATTAAATGCACTTCCAAGACACCAACAAAATTATGGTGCAACAGTTTGATCAATCTGTCATAAATCAACTGGCACTAGTGAATGTTATAAATATGGTTGTATCTTATTTATTTTACCTCTCACGGCATTGTTTCCCAATTCGACCTGGTAATGACTTTGCTATAACAGACCATTTTGTAGGTCCATATTTAGCTACCAGTTCCACAATTTTCTCATCCTCCTGAAGTAAAGAAAGCAATATGAATTTGAAATTTACAAACACAACATCAACAAGTCATCACAATAAAGCATCTTAATTGACAATAAAAATTCAATAAAAGAGGGAAGAAAAGTAGCTGCCAACCTCTGGAGTCCATGGACCTTTAACAAGTTCTGGATTAAGAACCTTTTGCCATCTATGCAGGCACTGTACTTCAGACCTATCTGGAAAGAATTCGGCTGCATAAATCTGAACGTTAATATGGGTACATTCTTCGAGCATGATTTAAAAGGAGCGTTAGAAAGTGTATCAAGATGCAATGACAATGTTTCTGACCATGGATGAATTCTTGAACTATATAATTAGAAATACAACAACAATATATTTTGACTCTAGACCTAAATTTCTGGAATACAGAATGTTAAAGTTGTTCCAAATTAGGTAAATAGGAGGTGTAACTCCGACCTAACCGTAGTTGTAATCTTTATAAGTTTGTCAGTTCCATTCATCAATATTTGTATGGAATATAACATAATGAAACAAGTCAACAACTGACTGAAACCAGATTTTGATCATTTCTAAGATGGCCTAGTCTATCACATCGACAACAACAAACTAAATCTTGTTCAAAATAAATGTGGGTCATCTACATGAATCCATCTTTAACAACCCGCTCTGATTGACCACTAAAACAAAAAACTGTGTATCGAACAATTTGTTTATGCCTTGCTTAAACACCTACTGTAAGTGCCTCAGTAAGTAATTTCCTTGAACAACAAACGACGTTAAATATAGAAAAGTAGTACTACAAGATTGTAAAATTGATACAAAATTGCAAATCAAAGTCACATGCTAGAGGTCATTACTTACAACTAAATCATGGATAAAAGAGACGGAGTATTAAATTATACCTATTTTCTTCCAAGATTTCCCTCTGTAAGCTGCAACAGCTCTTTTTAAGGTATCATCCTACAGCAAAAATAATTAAGAGTTTAGTTGATCATGAGTAGAACAACATTAAGTGATGGTTTTGGGGCAAAACAGATTCAGACATATTTCACTAGTGAGTCCCCCCCATCCACTCTCCACCCCCCAAACCCCAACAAGCACATATACGACTTGGAGAAAGGGGAGGGAATAAAGAAAATCTGATAAATGAATAGGAACACAGAAAAAAATTAATTGAGTTTCTCACGTGTGCAAGTGAAACTCAAGTGACATAAATTAACCAAAAGAAAGACATCTAGCTAAATTTGTCCAAATTGTTTCAAAAACAAGCATTGAACTCATTTTTCATCAGTATGAAACTAAAATAAATAACGCCCCAAATTCATTGGTATCTGCACAATAAATACACTTATTTCTGAAGAAAACTTATTACCTCCTCCGGAGTCCAACCTCCCTTTGCTCTTCTAATTGGACCAGTAGTTCTCCTATAATACCATATATATATATGTTGTTGAATTTCAAATCATCAGCCCATGGATTTAAAATTTTTAAAAGTCAAGAAATGTACAAAGCATGAAGCTGTTTCCCAACGCATTTCGGGTAAATGAAGTCAATTCAATGCTACATCAAAAAGAACAGGAGAAATACATTAAGGTGTAATTGTTATGTAAAACCGAACAAAACTAGTGCATGCACGTGTCCTAATTTCAAGATAGCAAGAAGATCAATTAGCATTCAAAATATCTATATATCTATGTAGGATGAAAGTGAGGTCATTTCTTGAGAATGAGAGCGAAAGAGTGAGCCAAATAAAGAAAGTCAGTGCTGTTCACAGGAGATAATAGCATCTTACCATTGCGAGCATCCTCTCCAATAATATTTGCTAAATCATTCATTTGCATGAGAAAATATTCCCTACCATACTTCTATCGAATTTACTTAACAGTAAATAAATATTTTTAGACACTCCTATACAAACACTAGTTTCAAAAATGTTCACATTAATCCATGACATACTGAAGAAACACAACCATCATACGACAAAGTTAGAATATGGTGCAACCTTCGATATGCCATAACCGGTAAAATAGAGGATAAAGCAATAGATCTCGAAGAAAAGTACATTCATTCGGCACCGAAGAGATTATATAATCAAACCAAACAGTAACTTCAGTACATGAGCACAAATTCAAAACTGAAACAGAGAAAATGAATTTAATCCTAAATCACAATGTACAAAAACAAATATTTCATTCAAAATGAGCAAGCTATTAAAAGTTAAAACGTTACCTATGAGATGGTGATATATTTCTGGGACTACTTATATCGGGAGACTTAAGTGCAACACTGCCACTATTCTGGGAAACAGAAGAGCTCGAAGCAGCTGTTGACTGCTTGTTATCAAGACAGACCTCTTCTGGTTTCACCTCTTCCGGTTTCACTACTTCCATTTAATCCCTTCAACTGATCACACCTCCAAATCCCAGACTTCCTAAACTGAAAATTCACCAATCCAATTAATAAATAACAAATTTCAATAACCTCCACGTACAAAACAAAACCCTCTAAACCTATTCAGTCAAAACCCAAAAATCCCCGATCATAACTAAATACCATTAGCACCAATGATAAGATTAAGCTAAGCCCAGATCTCATAAACAAGTAGTACTAATAATAATCAAGAAAACCAAAATCCCGAGAAAAGGTAATTCCAGTTTATCAAGAGCTAGTTAAACAAAATATATAAATACTTAAATTGATCAAAAACCAAGTTAAAAAATAAAAGCATAAAATTGGAAAAAAAAAAATTGAAATTCAACAATCTTAGAAAAAATTAATTACAGCAACCAGCCTAATGGAATAAAACTCTAGCTCACAGATTCTAGAGACTCCAGACACAGAAAACCTCACTTTTATGCGTTTAATATCGCGAAAAGACCTTGTCCGTTGAATGCCGAAGAAAAGAAAAAGGAAATATTAATATATATTTTGTATATAACGAATACTTGTTAGGGCGTCAGTGACGGTGCCGTTTAGTGGCCGTTGAGATTTGGAGGAAACAGAAGGGAGGTTTTAACGACCGTTGATGGTTGCACGTGACCGTTATTTACAAGAGTTTGAACATCAAACGGCATGTTAGGCATTGGTTGAACGCTGAATACTTTAATTAATGGGTCGGATCTTTCCCGGGTAATTGCTGACTGGGAATCAACGATCTGGATGTGATTGATACTTCATAACTGAACGAAATTAAAGTTTTTTTTTTTTTCCGTAATTTCTTATGTGCTGACGTCTTAATATTTAACTGATACGGGATTAGCATTTTTTAATTAATAATGTTATTTATCATTATGATAATAAANTGGGAATCAACGATCTGGATGTGATTGATACTTCATAACTGAACGAAATTAAAGTTTTTTTTTTTTTCCGTAATTTCTTATGTGCTGACGTCTTAATATTTAACTGATACGGGATTAGCATTTTTTAATTAATAATGTTATTTATCATTATGATAATAAAGTATCGATAATGTGAATGAGATTGAATAGTTCAATTTTTATGAATGAAAAATGAGAGAGAGAATGATTTGTCACGTCACATATATTATATTATCACGATGATAAATAGTATTACTTATTCTTTAACTGAGTTTCGAAGGGTATTAATAAATCACATATCATACCTGGGAACTGCTTTGGGCTCTGCTGATTTTTAATAATGTTTACTTACAAGGAAAAGCAGAGTTCGATCAAATAATTAATCGGCCAACGTTGAAAACATAATGCGATTGTCGTTACTTATAAAATGTATGAAAGTAAAGTGTGTTACTTAAAAAATTCTAGGAGTGGAAAAGGCACAATGTACGTTAGACGAGATACGACGTGAAAAAAGATAGTCAACTCCTCTTTTACTCGTCTAGTGTGGAACTAGGCGCCAAAAAGTAACTTTTATTTTTTTATTGTTGTAGCTGACAGTTTTAGACTTGATCGAGGAGGGGGCGATTTCTTGGATACATAAGGTAAAAAAAATTCGGGGTTCTAATTTGTGGTAGGGCTGCACAAAAAAATCGCGAAATTGCAAATCGAACTGAAGTCGTTGGTTTGGGTCAACGTGG
>CAIGRO010141282.1:0-26733 GCA_903798355.1 Fraxinus baroniana | reverse complement strand
TGAAAAAGTAAGGATTACCTTTTATTGTGAATTTGATTAATTTAGTATGTGAATGATTCTTGATTGGTGTTTGAGTGATTTGATAATGTGTCTTTTGAATTCAAGTAGTATCAATAAGAAATTTTATTTCGAATTATTTGAATTTTCTGTTGAAATCATCTTTTCTTTTCTTGATTTTCTTGAGTTTGAAAATATTAATGGTTATCTTTTCTACTAAAATTATCAAAGCAAGAATGTGAGTTATCTACTGAGATTATCATGAATTCAAAACAATATTGGCTACTCTGATGTGATTATTAAAACAAGTAAAGAAATTTGACGATGCATATTAGTGGCAATGATTGAAAATATGAAATGATTATGAATGAATTACGATGGAATAGATAAAAATGTATTTATGTATAGATTTATAAAATGATGTTGACAGATATACGAAAGGGTTGATAAAATCATGATAGGATAGATATATAAAAATAGTGTAGATTTATATTGTTTAAATGAATAAATTTAATAAGGACAATATTAGAATATAATATGGATGAAAATAGTATTTTTTTTATAAAAAAAATAGGAGTAGATATAGAGCGGGATAGCTATATAATAATGATATATATAAATAGCGGTTCCTATATATAATAATAAGTCTCGATTCGATATGGATTAAACTAAAATTGTAATTTAATTTAAAATTAACTTAATTTTAATCGAATATTTTATGAAATTCACAATTTTTTAATCATATATTTTATCAATTTTTATCATAATCTACTAGAAATTTAATTTTAATCACTACCAAATAGGGGCTAAATATTTTTGTAATTTAAAAATTTCCATTTAGATTAAGATATCATGAGAAATTCGTTTGCTTATGTCTTCCAATTCTATTATTTGGCTTATGTTTTTAGAGCTCGTTTGACAATACTTTTATTTTTGCTTCTTGTAAAAAAATTTCATGAAAAAAATTATCTTAATTAGTATTTGAAAACAACTTCCATAAGATATTTCTTTTTCAAAAGATGGCATATTGGATCAACTTTCTCTAAAATATCTTTTAACTATAAAGCAAATTTATAAAATCGATCGATCATGTCCAGAAATAATGTTTGGGTCTCAATTTTCTTTTTTTACTTTTCAAAAATCATGTCAATCAAACAGTATTCAAACTAATTTACTCTATTAAATTAAATCGATACTTTTTAAATGGACTATTTTATGGAAGATCTTGATTGTATATAGGATGTAATCGAAATTCCCATAGATACAGGGATATGTTTGCCGTTGGCCACGTGTCAAGTTCATTTTCAATTTGTTGACCTCAGAAAACGGGCCAACATTTGGCCTATAGAAAGTAGCTTCGTGATTGCACCCACCACTATCGGGAAAGGTCACGAGTGATTAAAATAAACATTAATGTACTAATTTTATGTTAGTGGGAGTAAATAATGATATAATTAATTATGTTTTGGCTACCGAACGTTGAGGAGAAGCAAAGGCGAAAGTGAAAGCCAGAGAGAGAGAGAGAGAGAGAGAGGTGAAGCCTTTATTAACGTTCACAATAAGGCCAAACATATGTAGTCACTTTTCCTTTCTAGTTCACATCATGCGACTTGCCTTTAACATCTATGTAAATCGTGGTTATGGTACCTAGTTAAAGAGATCCCCCTTCCCTGAATTATAAGATGGGTTAAGTGGGAGGGGATGCCATTGATGGCACTGAGAATAGTTGGCACGAATGTGCAATCGTGGGACGGTTGGTGGCCGGTGTATAATGGTGAATATGATGAATTGGAAAATGAATTTTTAATGAGAGTAACATTTTGATTTGTCTTTTTTTTTTTTCATTTATAATTAATGGAGAAAGAAAAGAAACCCTTTAAGAAACTTTTTTGCTTTCAAATTCAAAATATGCAAACGTCTAACGAGGTACCCTTTAACTTCATGTAAATACTTTACGCAGAAACAATAATGCTAAATGTATACTCATTATTCATTTACATTAACTTTATGTCTTTATTTTTGGAAAATTGTGGACAGGAAAACTGTTTTTTAAAATTGTCCAATGATAAAATATGATATATATGTAGTATGATCGATGCATAAATTATTCAAATTCAAGATTTAAACATTTGTTTGAGCCCCATTATTCTAAAATTCATTTTTTTTTCTCTCAAACTCATTTTCATCTAGAATTAATAAAATAATTTCCATGCAAACCCAAAATTTGTCTACTTTTTAATCACACGTTCTTAAAAAATCACTATTACAAAATCAATTTTTGTGAAAAATGAGGCTCCGCTTATAATTCAATTTTTAAAATTCATTTTTAACTACATATTTTCTCAATAAAATATTTTTTTCATGTAAAATCTCAAACTGTTTTCTATTTTTTAATCACATATTCTTTAAACAATCACTTTTTACAAATTTTTTGCTCAAAATATGGGGTCAAATGGGGTCTATTGTACACTACTTCGTGTTCTTTATAATTGTTAATTAATTGATTTCGAGTTGGGGGAGACACGTCCATTTATTTTAAAAGTAACTTTAAAGTTGAGATTTGATTGTTGATAATTAATTTGTCAAAAAGTAGACCGTTCCCTTGCATCCAATAAGTTTTAGTGAATGTGAAGTTAGGTTCAAATTAAAGTGACGAATGAAACTTCATAATTGTGTTGTGATAACGAAATCATAAGGTATCTTATAGTGATTGATTTACAAAATTGAACAACGTGAAATNCTTGCATCCAATAAGTTTTAGTGAATGTGAAGTTAGGTTCAAATTAAAGTGACGAATGAAACTTCATAATTGTGTTGTGATAACGAAATCATAAGGTATCTTATAGTGATTGATTTACAAAATTGAACAACGTGAAATGTAATCCAAAGCGGACATGGAAAGGAATGGCTTTTATTTTACTATTTATTACTTATTTAATAATTAAGACCTATCGATTATATTTAAGAGGGCTAAGGATTTAGTTGCAATTATAATTAAAAGTAGGGCTTTTCCATTTGTACCGAAAATGGATGACAACCTCTCAAATGCGGCAGGCCCTGCGTGATTTAAAAAAAAAAAAAAAAGTGTCTCCTTCAAATTGTGAGTGTCGGTCAACCTGTATGTCAATCATTTTCGGTACGAATAACAAGACTCTTAAAAAGTATATATCTATTTAGAGCATGTTTGGCAAATAAAATGTTGCGAAAAGTTTATCCATATTTGACCTTTATTTTTTGGTCAACCATCTATCGTTTGTTAGATTTGTATCTTATATCTTCGTCGGTAATATTTGGAGATATTGAAATTTATAATTTAAAGTCAGATTTCTCATAAAGAAAATCAAGTTGGACAAGTCGCGTTCAGTAGTTTTTGTAGCTTACAATAAAAGAAGAATTGAGATATTTTTCATTAAATATTGTAATAAATTACAAATTGGAATCTCTATCCATCTACAATCAATAAATATATTATTTAGCTCGATTTAACAATAATTAAATCTCGTAAAAATATTCAAGGAATGAAATGTCAAGGACAACATATATTTTTCTAACCACCTTAGTCCTCGAGAGAGTTGTACTATGTGATCAGTCTAAATCCCCAGCTCGACAAGCATGTAATGTAAGTTCTAATTATGTTTAAACTATCTTTCATATTTAAATTCATAAGTTGGAAGAGAAACGTGTCAACTTCCAACAATAAAGAATTAAAAATTCTCAAATTAAATTAACGTTTTCAATTTTAAAGTTTACCATAAATTATCTTCATTTGGACATTAGACTCAATAATATTCACATACTTTTGACAAAAAAAGAAAAAAATAAATATTTACATACTTAATCTAATTAAATAACCAAATGATTTATTAGTGATAATACGCTTATTCGAACCTTTAAATATATATATTATGAAATTCTTTTGATTAATTGTGGTCCAATTTATTTTATATTTCATTTATTAGGTGAAATTCAATGAATGAGTGTGGAATTGAAAAATAATAATAGCGAGAAGTGGTGAAAATGGTGAAATTCAAAATTTGGGGATCTAATTGCAACTTTTTAATAGTTCGTTTGAACCACAAAAATGATGATTGGAGATATTATGGGTTCAATTGGATGTAATTACAAGTTAAATGACCGAAATTACAAGAGAAAACGATGTAAAAGAACCAAAAATCAAATTTGAAGACAAAATTGCACACATGCAAAAATTATAACAAGCGCTGTATTACTGAAAAATCTATTGAAAGCAGGCGCCCACTGAAACCCATTTTTCATAGAATTCATCTCGAATTAAAATTTTGACGCGATTTGCATCCAATTTTCAAGCTCCATAAATACTTAACATAATCATTTATCAAGAGAAACCTCTCATACTTCATCATACATCAATTATCATAATCAAAGACACTCGAAATTTATAGTTCTTGTGAGATAATTAAGAGGAATTACAAGATTATCATTCATTGCAGATCAAAGCAAGATTTTTGGAGAAACAAGAAGAAGGTTTAAGGGATTTAATCAAGAAATAATTGAAGAAATTCAAAAGGCTCAGGATTCATCCAATTCTCATTCATCAATCTAAAATTCGGGTTATATTCTTCTAATTAAAAGTTAATTCTTGTAATTTGAATGCTAGGCTAGGGTTCCAATTACTAAGACATGATGAACTCTAATAATGATGTTTTAATATAAATTCGATAATTTGATGTCTAATATTTATTTATTTTTGAGTGATTGTTATAATGTTTAATGTTTTTCAATTACTTGATCACTAATTGAATTGAGTTGTGAGTTTTATTGATTTCGAGAGAAACGATATGATAGAAATCACTTTATAACAATCATTATAAAGTTCGATAGGGAACATAGATATATACGCTTTGCATGATTTCTATAAGAATTATTCTACTGTACATTCTTTGTGTACATCATGGATGTCATTGTGTGAACATGAAAGCATGCAAGAAACGTTGACATTGAGATGTGTTTTTAATTAATTTAGAAACATTGATCAACGAGAATATGAACATATTGTCATGTTATTAATTTATATTAAACGGTTTAATAAGGGGGATTTGAAATTTTAATAATCTTATCATCTCAATTTACAAAAACTCATAGTTTGATCACTAGAACTGTTAGTTTAATTAGATTACATAGTATAATTTCTTCAAACACAATTTTTCTATTCGATTAGAGTTAGAATTTATTGATCCTAGATTGAATGTACAGTCCTCATGAGAACGATATTTTATTTATCACTTTATTACTTGTTCGCGATACCGCACACTTAATTAAACTTCCAATTTCCATGGGATTGTTCCTCCTACTTAGAAACTTGACACATTTATTTGACAAAATAATCATGTCATTTAATTTAAGTCAATCCAACGCTCAATATCTTAGGGATTTCAAGCGGTTATAACAAACTCTCTCATAATCTTAGTGAAATACATATTGAACGTTGAATTGACTTAAATTAAAGATCACGATTATTTGTCAAATAAGTGTGTCAAATTTCTGAGTAGGAGGAATGGTTCCGAAAATATTATTGTGTTTGATTTAGCTTCACATGAATATATTTTAATAGACTTCCACAAATTTTTTGAATTTCAACATGGAAAGAAATGTTTGCGACAGTCTTTCCAGCCAAAGATAAATCTTGAGAAGATCGAGTCTTGACCTACCTTGAGAAGAATTAGGTGCAAGTTTTGGCGTAGAATAAGTCCCATTATCCAAAAAATTTATTCACCTCTCATTTTCAACCACACAATATTCCATAAAATAATATTATACGTAAAACAATTTTTTTTTCTTTTTCAACTACATGTTCTCCAAAAAATATTATTCCAAAAATTATAATTTCAAATAATGTGGCCAAACGGGATTACTTCTATTCAAATATATAGATGAGGGGATCCATAAATAAATAAATACTATTTTTTCCTTATTAAAAAGGGAAATATGTACTTTTCGATCTCAATCTATATAAAATTCTCAATTTTTTCAGCATAATCCATCCCCTATTTTTCAGTTATGTTATAAAACATATATCATTTCCTTCATTTTGACCAATACATGAAGAATTTGTCTCTCTTTACATGAAAAAGAAAAAAGCAGTAAAACAGCAAAAATAAAAAATAAATAAAAAAAAGGAAGAGAAAATTACAAATAGAATCCCATAATTTATTCAAAAATTAAATATAAATTCAACTTAAAACATTAAATACATATTAACCAATCAAATATATAATTTTAAAATATTTTATCTTCCCCAACAAAGCATCAGCGCCCACCCTGTCTATCCTAATTCATTCTCACCCGGGTCATCACATCCAAACTAGTGATTTTTATTAACAAACATTTCAATTTGTCGTAAAAAAATATGAAATTGCTACAGTGCACATATTACTATATAGATGAAATAGATTAATTACTAACATAATAAAAGAAAATAAGTCATTTCATTATCTTCTTCAAGAAAAAAGAAGTTAATCCACTTTGTACTATATATCATGTTGAAATTGGTTTAAAGAAATAAAAAATTTGGATAAGTATAACTTTGAACAAGTGACTCGATGTCAACTTTGAGCAAATATTCGGACTTGATCCGATGGTTAAATTACAAATGTAAATAGATCAACGTGTTCTACTCCTCGAGTAGATTGTCGTAGTGTATTTGGAATCTCGAAACCAATTCCGGATGAATGAGAAATTGTGGTCTAAAGTTGAGAGAGAAAAAAAACTAGCTGAAAAAGTAACTATCTCTGTCGCTCGCCTATCGCTCGAGTGAGGAAGCTGTCGTTTTAGCGACAGACATGCGACATTGATTCTGTTTTTATAGCTCGAGCGAGGAAGTTGTCGTTCGAGTGACAGCTTAGCGATAGATAAATGACAATGATTTTGTTTTTATAGCTTGAGTGAGAAAGTTAGCGACTTGCTAGCGACAACATGGGTTGCTTCGGTTCGTAAGGTTGCAAGGTTTGGCTCGCAATACTTCATCTACAACCCCTCATATTCTATAAATAGGACCCTTGAGACGTCATTTTCTTCACACCAATGATATGCAATCATAGCATAACATTCTCTTCTCTATCTCAACCAAATTTTGCATATATATTGCATAAATTTTGATTTTCTTCATTTTTGCATTAATGAGTACATAAACCAAATTCTGGTTCGTTGTTCTTGTGTGTTGAAGTGTTACTCACACAAGAAGAATTCGTTGTATCTTGAGAGTTGATTCTTGTGTGTTGAAGTACTACTCACACAAGAAGAAGTCGTTGTATCTTGGGAGTTGATTGTCATAGTGTTCAACACTTGCCTTGACTTTGTATCCATTTGACATTATTCATTTGAAGTTTCATTGTCGTTACTCAGCCGTAATTCCAGCAGAAGTTTGATAAAGATTCTACGGGAGTTTGTTTGTTACTCTATACACCATATCCACCAACAATCTTAAGTCGATTTTCTTTGGTTGTTGGAGTGACTCTTTTGCTTCGGTTAAACTATTATTTAGTTTAACTTCTTCTACTCTTCGTTTGATTTGGTTGATCTTATGTTTTGTGTAAACAGAAATGAATTCGATTTTTAATAACGACTCTACTTCGAAGGACAATTCAAATATGGGAACTTCGAAAAGAAATGTTCATAGCGATACAATCCTTCCAGTTGTTACTGCCCCTCTAAACTCCGTTCCACATGGAAAGAAATTGGAGAAATTCATTACGGTTGATTTCAAGAGATGACAACATGAAATGGTGTTCTATCTCAAGACCCTCAACTTGGTAAAGTTCTTATATAAAGACACTTCTGTCATACAAGAAGGGAAAAACAATAAAACATCACTAATTATTTTAGATGCTTGAAAACATTCATATTTCTTATATTGGAATTATATTCTGAACGACTTAGATAACTTGTTATAGTTAACATATACAGTTCCAAGAAATCTGTAAAGGAATTATGAGAGTCCTTGAAAAAGAAATACAAGACTGAAGACGTTGGGAGAAAAAATCTTATCGTATGGAAGTTTTTGGACTACAAAATGGTATATTCGAAGACGGTCAACAATCAAGTGCATTGCAGGTTATTCTTTATGATATTCACGCTGAGAATATGTCTCTAGGTGAATCATTTTAAGTGTCTGCAATCATCGAGAAACTTCCATCCACGTGGATGGAATTCAAGAACTATCTCAAGCACAAGTGCAAATCGATGACCATTAAAGAACTTGTGGTCTGATTGAGGATTGGAAAAGACAATCGAAGTGCGGACAAGCATGTTGGGAATCACATACCACAAACAAAGGCTAATGTGGTGGAATCTTACAATAAAAGTAAGAAGAGGAAGCATTCTGTTGAACCTTCGAAGAAGAATGTAAAGAAGTTCAAAAGTAATTGTTACAACTGTGTAAAAGCTGGACATCACTCCGTCAATTGTCTCAAACCGAGGAAGCAAGACCAAGTTAGCCCCCGTTTGGTGCACATTATTTTTAAAAGAATGCATTTTTTTTGGTTGATGTGATGGGGAATATGTGGTTGAAAAAGATTGAAAAGTTATTGATGTGATGTAAAATATTATTTTATTGAAGAATGTGTGATTGAAAATGAGTAGAAGAATGAGAATGAAAAAAAGAATGTGGCCCAAACAAGGACTTAATTAATATCACTAAATTTGATGTCATTTCAAATGGTATATCTGATATGAATTTATCGTCCTTTATTTCAAAGTGCAACAACGTTGGAAACCCCATGGAATGATAGGTTAATACGGGTGCTACCGAAAATCCACAAGAACCTAGTTTTGAGTTATTTATTAAGCAAGAACGGCTTCGAACTAGTATTTGTATCGGGTAAGTTTATACTTACCAAAAATAACGTGTATGTAGGCAAAGACTATGTAAAAGATGGACTATTCAAAATGAATGTCCTAACTGTTGTACCAAACAATTCAAGCAATAAAATAGCTTCTTCTACTTATATTGTTGAATCGTCTAATTTATGGCATCATAGATTAGGACATGCAAACTTTAATTTAATACGTAAGTTAATGAATTTAAGTTTACTTCCAAGTATGTATTTTAATAATGGAAAATACGAAATGTGTATAGGCAAAATTGACCAAAATACCATATCATTCGATTGAACGAACCACAACGCCCTTGAAACTAATTCATACGGATGTGTGTGACTTAAGGTTCGTACAAACAAAAGATGGTAAAAAGTATTTCATCACATTTATAGATGATTGTACATGATAATGTTATGTATACTTGTTGAAAAGTAAATACGAAACTTTGGAAGTGTTCAAACACTATAAACTTGAAAAATGAATAAAGATGATTCGTAGTGATAGAGGTGGAGAATATGTTGCGTCGTTTGAAGAATTTTGTGCAGAATATGGAATTATTCATAATTATTGCACTATATTCACCTCAATCTAATGGGGTTGTTGAACGTAAGAATCGAACCCTTAAGAAAATAATGAATACAATGTTGATTAGTTCAGGCGCACTTCAAAACTTGTACGGGAAGCTATTCTTTCGGCAAATCATATCCTACATAAAGTACCACACAAGAGTAAGGTTGAATCGCCTTATGAATTGTGGAAAGGTAGGAAAATTTCCTACAAATATCTTAAAGTGTGAGGGTATTTGGTAAATGTACATATACCTAAACCAAAACAAATAAAGATTGGACCTAAGACTATTGATTGTGTCTTTATTGGATATACAAACAACAGTAGTGCATAATCGATTTTTGGTTCATACATCTGATATACTTGATGTACATAATGTACTATCATTGAATCAATGAATGCTATATTTTTTGAAAATATCTTTCCTTATAAAAAGAAAGAAGTAGAAACTATCAAGAAGATAGTAATCATCAAGAAGATGAAAACTAAGATGCAGTAAAAGGCAAATGATTCATAAGACTTTTGGTATAAATTTTCTAACATATATACTAGAAAATGATCCTATGACATATAATGAAACAATGTCCACTTCTGAAACTCCTTTTTGAAAAGAAGCTATTAATAATGAAATTGAATTCATCATGAACAACCATAGTTGAGAGTTGGTTGAACTTCCTTCGGAAGAAAGCTTTATGCTGCAAATGGATCTTCAAAAGGAAATTGAAATCGGATGGATCAATAGATAAGTATACAGCTAGATTAGTAGCCAAATGGTATAAACAAAAGGAAGGACTAGATTTCTTTGATACGTATTCACATTTTACAAGGATCAAGTCTATACGTGTGTTGATTGCTATCACTACATTCCATAACCTTGAAATGCATCAAATGGATGTTAAGACCGCATTTCTGAATGGTGAATTAGAAGAAGAAATTTATACGGAACAACTAGAAGGGTTTTTGTTTTTGGAAATGAAAAGGTGTGTAAGCTTGTAAAACGTTATATGGATTAAAACAAGTACCGAAACAATGATATGACAAATTTGACAAAACTATGTTATCAAATGGTTTCAAAATCAATGGGTGTGGAAAATGTTTCTACATCAAAACCATACCAAACGGATACGTGATCGTATATCTATATGTTGATGATATACTAATCATGGAGAATAATTCGAACATTATTACCTCGACGAAGAAAATGTTGATAAAACATTTTATCATGAAAGATATAGGAATAGTTGATGTGATATAAAGATTTAAATATCTAAAACATTTGATAGTTTGTCATTATCTCAATCATACTATAGTGAGAGTATACTTAAAAAGTTTAAGGGGTATGATGATAAACCAGTTAAAACACCGATTGACTTAAATTTATACTTAGCCAAAAATAATGGTGATCTCGTATCTCAATTAGAATATTCACGCTTTATAGGCAGCTTGATGTGTATCACCAACTGCACACGTCCTGATATAACATATGCAGTCAACAAGTTAAGTAGATTTATGAGTAATCCAAGTTATGACCATTGAAAAGCTTTAGATCGAGTTCTTAAATACTTAAGAGACACAATCAATTATAGATTACACTATTTAAGACATTCTACAGTGTTAGAAGGATATACCGATGCAAATTGAATATCTGACACAAAGGATTCAAAGTTTACAAGTGGTTATGTGTTTATCATTGGAGGCGGAGCCGTGTCTTGAAAATCGTCTAAGAAAACTTGTATAGCTCGATCTACGATGAAATCTGAGCTTATTGCTTTGGATAAAATAGGAGAAGAAGCAAAATGGCTTCGTAAGTTTCTTGAGGATATTCCATGTTGGGAAAAATCAGTACCTGCGATTAATATATATTGTGATAATCAATCGACTATTGCGGGGGTACAAAATAGTATGTATAATGGTAAATCTTGACATATTCGTCGGAGACATAATACCATTAAATAATTGATATCGAATGGTATAATCTTGATTAACTATGTTAAATCAAAAGAAAACATAGCGGATCCTTTGACGAAAGGATTAACAAGAAATTAAGTATACCATCTTTATAGGGAATGGGCCTAAAGCCTATCTAATAGAATCAACATAGCGGAAATCCAACCTTGTAGATTGGAGATCCCAAGATCTTGATTCAATGTGACAACTAAGTTATGAAAGATTCAGTGTAACGCACTTACTCCCATTCCTACAAAAAGTGTTGGAATAGAAAGTGTTCAATAATTCCTATATCTTGCAAGAATTTAAGAGATGTATTATACTATAGGAGATCACCTATACAAGTGTGAAGTGGGGCTGCTTCTACTAGAATTTGAGACTTAATTATCTTAAAGCACTTATGAAATCAAGAGTTGTTCATGACCAAAATGAAAACAACCATGATAACCGAAATGGTTAGATAAGTTATGGTATTGGTACAATTGTTTTAATTTACACGAATGTTTAAATGGTTCAAGACATCGCGTTCATCAATTAGTTTAGTAAATTCAATTGTATTCAATCAAAGAAGGTTCAAAGCCACTAGCCACCTATCTTGAAGTTATAACTTGTCGCGTGTACTCCTTTGTTGGAGTATGCATCTCATTTGCATATCAAGGAATTTCCATTCACGTGGGGGATTGTTGGAATTGGTTTTAAAAAATCAAAATTTTGGTTACATATAACTTTGAACAAGTGACTCGGTGTCAACTTTGAGAAAATATTCAAACTTGATCCAATTGTCTAATTACAAATATAAATAGATCAACTTGTTTTACTCGTCTAGTAGATTGTCGTAGTATATTTCGAATCTTGAAATCAATTCCGAATGAATGAGAAATTGTGATCGAAAGTTGGAAGGAAAATAGAAGAAAAACTAGCTGGAAAAGTGACTATCTCCGTCGCTCGCTTATCGCTCGAGTGTCGCTCGAGCGAGAAAGATGTCATTCGAGCGATAGCCTAGAGACAGGCAGACAACGGTGATTCTATTTTTATAGCTCGAGCGAGAAAGTCAGCGACATCAAGAGTAGCTTCTGTTCGTAAGGTTGCGAGATTTAGCTTGCAACACTTCGTCCACAACCCCTTATATTCTATAAATAGGATCCTTGAGACGTCCTTTTCTTTACACCAATGATATACGATCATAGTATAACATTCTCTTCTCTCTCACAACCAAATTTTGCATATATATTGCATAAAATCCTGGTTTCTTCATTTTTGCATTAAGGAATACATAAACCAAATTCTGGTTCGTCGTTCTTATGTGTTGAGTACTACTCACACAAGAAGAAGTCGTTATATTTTGGGAGTTGATTACCATAAACCGTAGGCACCATTGCAGGACAAATTCGAATTAAAGACAAAGTGTTCAACACTTATCTCGACTTTGCATCCATTTGGCGTTATTCATTTGAAGTTTCATTGCCATTACTCAACCGAAATTCCAACAAAAGTTTGATAAAGATCCTACGGGAGTTTGTTTGTCACTCTATACATCATATCCATCCAACATATCATACTATTGTTTATCCTTGAGTGGGGTGGATTACTGGATTTTGATGGGTGGCCGTTGACAAGTGGGTGGGTGAGCGTGGTTGGGGAGGATGGAAGTTTTCTAATTTTTGTAAAGTATTACTATGCATTTAATTGTTCAATAAAATTATTTTACCTCTTGAAAAGTTATGGGATTTCATTTGTAATTTTTCCTTTCTTTTGCTTTACTACTTTGTTTTTATTTATTTGAAAAGTTGAGAATAAATTATATATTAAAAAAAAGAGATTGATGATAGATTTATTACATTTGGCAAAGATTATAAACTAAAAGTACAAATTTACCTTATAAAAATGTAAAATGCAATGAAACTCAACTTTTAACTAGAATAGAAGAGATCATTAAAGAAAAACTAATTACTTTATAATTATATTATTGTAAGATTGAACAACTAGTAATATTTGTTATGTAGTCATCTACTTTAGTCGTACGTTTATAGTCCACTTTTATTTTTTTAGTGAACTATGACTCACGATTCTATCTATCTACCGCCCCACATAACATATTAGAATTGACTATTTAGTTAGCATTATACAATAGTTTACCTTTACATGAACGAATAAGTGAGCTTTTCATCTTGTGCAACTTTTCATGAAACAGGTTAATTTTTGAATCGTGTAACTTCGTTTGCAACTTTTCAACCTCTATATGGTTTCATTCACTCCAATTTTATGTAATCAAAGCATATTACATAACATCATAATCTAGTTCTTTTTCATACAAAAAGGAGTTCGAAACTTCGTTCGGTACGACATTTCTCGTGATTTGAATTACTACAATCACTTGGCATTGATTGTTGTATTTTGAGAGATGATTGTCATTCTATGTAGGCACCTGTGAGGGACAAATTCGTTTTAAGAATAGAGAGTTCAACTCTTGACTCGATTGTTTGCATTTCATACTTTTGTTAGTTTGTCAAATAATCCATTTAAATTCGGGCAAGTTTCGATAATTATTATTTACTGCGATAATATGTTCATTTACGAGTCCAATCAAAATGTTTGATTATCCAGATTGATGTCCACATATTTTCACAAAGAAAGTGCAGACTATAACCACATAATTATTTAACCAATAATGAATTTCACGCTACAAAATTAGTTAAGGAACTTACGACACCGACGACACCTCTTGCTAAGCGATTGTAGCAACTCCGACACTAATTGAATTTGCACCTACTAAAATTTGAAAATGAGAAATCTCCTAAAAAAAAAAAATTCATTCATGTCATTGATTAAGATGAGATTGATTTTATTTACCAAGTAAACTTAAATCTAACCTATCCAATCTAATTAAGAAGTAGGGAAGCGTTTATGAATGTTTGATTAATTGAACAAACGCTAGGATCACATTCCCCTACATTCTTCAATCTTAATATCATTTTCACAATTCGACAATATTTATTTGAATATGAAGATCAATATTCCTGTCTTGTTTAATAATATCTTCCGAGTAAAACTAAACCTATCGTCACGTGTGGAAGGAAGTCTGAGACTCTGACCGATAATATTTCTATCCCAAATGCGGATATACAATGATGAATTAAATTCAAAGAACATTTAATTGAATAATGAAAGTATAGACAATTATTTCTAACGTTTGTATGACCTTACAATGATTGTTACTTATTTTAAGTTTTTATTCCTTTTTTGAATGTCAATAAAAATAATACATCCATTTAATCAGTAGTTAATTAATTGAAAAATATTAAACTCTTAGCAATCATTCAAACCAAATACAAATTCTTAAAAGTCAAAATCCAAAATTTAAAATAAAAACATCAAAATACATAGTTTAATGTTTTACTAGCATCTATACAATTAGTCAAGCATCACATGATTACAAAAATATAATATGAATCAATACAAGATCACTTGAAACATTAGATTTGGGAAGAAAGATAGAATTGATGCGGAATTGTGCTTTGTATCACAAGTTTCTTCAAAGCTTTCTTAGAAATATGAATATGTTGGTCTCCTATTGCTCTTTTCTTTTTAATGAATGTGCATTTTATGTACAAAGCCTCCTCTTTTGAAGTGTAGATGAAAGAATATACTTAGAACTCAAAAATTGGTTATAAAATCGTGCCCTAATTTCCTTCCAAACAGAGTTCGAACAAATTTAGAAAAGAAAATAATTGTTGGCCATATGACCTATGTGATCGCACACGTAAAAGAATTGAGATCTCACATGCTATTTATTTTGTTCTCTTTTGCTGACTTTTGTATCCTTGCAATCACAAGGCACAAAGTTTTCCCTCGCCATACTCTGGTCCCTGAATATTTTCTTTGTTCCGCTCGAGTCTATTCTTATTTGCATATTGAGTCCTTCACCTTTAAATCTTCTTAAATTAATCGTGTGAGGTAACAATTGCTTGTGCTAGAATTTAAGAATTATATGCCCTATTTAAAGAGTTGGATTTGATTGCAAGTTGATAATTGATTTTGTGTTTTAATTGCCATTTAAGTCACTGTGTGAGAAATTATTTTATTGACATATCTCTGCGTTGCAATGATTATTTCGATAGAACACCTGAATTTGACCCACCTTGATCATTTCCTTGATTTGAGATCATGAATCTCACGAAACCTTAAAAATATAAAAACGGTGTATGTTGTGATCTTAGGATTACTCTATGACCTAGCTGTGTATTTTGGTTGTTCTGTATTTCAAAAATGGCTACATATTTTGGTATGGGGATTTTCAATGGAAAACATGATTTTTCAATTTAGTAACAAAAATAAAAATAATTTTTGTTCTACAAAAATTTCAAAAGTCATAAATGACAATTTTTAAAAAAATTTGTCAAGAACACAAGAAAGAATATGATGAACTTGCTTATACATCAATTATTTTTCACCTAGCAGATATTGTTTTGAGAAAAAAGTTGGTAAACTTAATTGTACAAAAGAAATTTGGAAAAAGTTGGAGGACTTATATCTACTTAAATATACTCCTAACAAATTGTACTTTCTCGAAAGATTTTTCAACTTTAAAATGAATCCATCAAAAGATCTTAATGACAATTTGAATATTTTTAACAACTTTATTCAATATATTGTTAATTGTAATGAAAAGATGTTTGAAACCTATAAGACCATTATTGTACTCAATTCTATGCATGATTCATATATGGAGGTTAAGAATATTACTAAGTATGGTAAAGACACCATAACACTTGGAATTGTACTAGATTCCCCTAGGAGTAAGAAAATTGATATTAAGGCTGAAAAAGAGGATAAGTGAAGTGGTGAAGTACATATGATGAGAAGTAGAACACAGTTTAAGGAATTAGTCTGGGTAGAGCTCAAGACAGTAGTGGCTCGAGTGATGAGGGCAGTAAAAAGAAGGGTAATAGTTGGGACAAGTTTAAGTCCAGTGGTAATCGATGTTATTATTGTGGTAAGAGTGGACATTTTATAAATGACTGTCCTAAGATAAAGGATAAGCATAAGGGTAAGGCCTCTAGGTGAGGTGAGGTGAATGTTGTTGTTGAGTCTAGTTATGATCTAAGTTTATTGAGAATAAACCTAGTTACTGCATATGTATCTACATATAATCTTGTTTTTATGTATGATTACTTAATTATGTTGCGTTGTTATATGTTACATTTTAATATATTTGATATATGCCATTTGAATTTGTGTAATGTGTTTGCATGTATAGTGTGTTGGGATGCATTAGCAGTAAGTGTGTCTATTGGTAATATAGAGTATAGATGCTTGAGGATGCATTGGTGATATGTACAGGGATGTAGAGAGTGACATTTGAATCACATGTGGAGATGTGATTGAATGTTGGAATCCTCTATCTGTTACGGTCCTGATCAGATGGAGTGTGAGAGTGACATTCATATCACTTCAGTTAGGTGGAAACCTATTATCTACTTAGATGGAGAAATGTGAGGTAATGATAGAGGTTTATCTTATGGAATTATTGCGGTGAGATCTTTTCGTAGAGTCATTTATGCATTTGCTATATATGTTGACCATTTTGATTAATTAACTTGGTGTTATTCTGATGTTCTTTGCAGTTGAACATGCTTGAAAAGATTTGTGTATTATCCTATGATTTGTACTCGTCGCATATATTCCATTATATGCTCTTTATTCATTAATATGATTACTTGTTTCTATTTGGATGTTCTTTACCTTAGCCTTGGTGACTATATGGAGCAAGTACCGTATGTGTTTCGGGTCAAAGACACGAGCTAAGGTATGTGATTTTAATTTTATTTGATTACTTTGATTATGCAAGTTTAAACTGTGTGTTGTTTACTTGCAGGTTGATTGTCTATCAATGAGTAAATTTGTTGAGTTTTGATACTTAATATATTTCGGGCAATGATTTTAAACTTTTGGATTAAATTCCTTAAGTCTTGGCCGATGAGTGAAATTATTAACACGATCAATCTAAATTGGCTTGACCCATGGGACATTAGGAGCAACTTAATTCATTAATGTTGCTTTGGCCCAAATCACTTCTTGGATGGCTCCCATATTGTGCCCCATTTACCTTAGGTCTTGGGCCAATTTAGTAACACCCTAATCTATTGAGTTAATTGTTTCAACGGTCACTGAACTTTAAGGACTGTCACGTTTCACTAACTGAACTTTACGTTGCATCCTATCACTCACTGAACTTAATAACGTTGCACTTCATCCATCATCGGGCTAATTCCATCTACACCAATTGCCTACGTGGATGACAGTTGTTACACGTGGTCGTTAATTGACTCTAGCTCGCCATGTCATAAACAAATAAACACGTCTTTATAAAAGCGTGCGGGTGGAAATCACCCAATCCCCAAATCTATCTAATTCCCAAAATGTATGAACCCTATCCCACCAACAAAATTGAATTGAATCTGAATGAAGGTGCAAGAAGAGCGATTCTTTAAGCCGTTGAAATGGAGAGAATGAATATCAAAAAATTTCCCTTCTCTGTACGACGTTAAATTTTCCCTTCATCCTCGGACAAGAGTCGTGTTGAGGTTTATTGATTCATCCAATTTTCTGAAGCTATGGTTTCTTTTTTTGACCAACAAAATGAATAAATTTTGCTTATAATTGAATTCAACTGACTGTACATTATAATGATCGTTGGGCATCATTTTATATCCAATTTTAATGAATTGAATTTGCTTCTGGATGGGCTATATTTGAGATTCCTCATCTGTATAAGGCATGAAGCATTTGTAATAAATATCACTTTTCTTACTCGTGATTTTGAAGTTCATTCTCACTTAATTAATATCGAGTTTTCAATGTTAGCTTTCATTCAAATAACAACTGAACGTTTATTCTCCTATCTCTAGAACTGGTACGAGGGACATTTGGAGCCAATCGATAAAAGCAGGCACGCTTCGGAGGAGATAAGAAGATGGGTGAGTACTTATTCGTGTGTGTTATATTTTACATTTGTTAGAACATGAATTTAGTTGTGTAGCTTTTGATTCTATAGTTCACAGCTAAAGTGTTTTTGCTGATGTTTTGTTTTCATTTATAGGGAAAATTGGTGCCCGACCGAGGGACGGGTAGTTCTAGCCAAGCACGTGATGATGTTCCTAATTTTAACTTCATGCCCACTCCCGGAGCCAAGCAACGTCAAACTATTGTTCTCGAAGATGGGCCAGCTCTTACTATCCCTGATGGTGAAGCGTCCTTCGTAGAGCAATTTGATCTTCAAGAAATGGAAGCTAGTGGTCATGCGGAGACATCAGACTTCTGACCGTTGTTTTTGTGCCAATGTTGGTTTTTTTTGTGTGCATGTGTTGGTTGGTATTGTACCTATGATGCTAATTCTGGACCAATCTTTTTGTGCATTGTGTTGGTTTTTGTGTTGTACAGTCAGCCTATTTTTGCTCCTTGATGAAATACTGTTTTGTGGTTGAAAAGAGTACAAATTGGAATGGTGTTCAAGTGTTGTAATGATGATGTTTTGCTCCAATGTTGAAATGTTTTTTTATATTTTTCATGCTAATTTAGCTATTTCAACAATAAAAGAGAAAGATTGGTCCTGATATCCAATCTTCTTAAATCTGGTAGTCTCACTTTCTGTGCCTATTAGTCTTCAACCTAGTTTCACACTAAAAGCTTTGAATTTCTTGCTGAAAAGTTCTTTTCCGTGATGAATTAATATTCGGATCAATAATAATAAGTTAGTTAAAGGTTCTCCAAAGGAAACTTCCAAGCTGGGAATTCTGATGTTAAATGAAATCAATAACTTAATAGATTGTTTCCAAGTTGGGCATATGTAAACAAAATAACTGAACAGACTTTACTGCAAATAAGTTGAACAGAAGCCACTATTTTACCAAACACTGCATATGTAAACAAAATCCTCTTAGATAATCGTCAGTACATCACATAATGATAGTAATCTAAGATAGGCAAATTTTACATACGAGAACATAAAATTTAAAAACCACCTTCCAGTCAACTACATAGTTGGAATGTCTTCCCTAATCTCTCCCATTTTGTTTATCATTCGCATCCACATCTCCTTTTCCCTTGCGGAACGTAATGTTGATGGATATCTCAACGTCCGATTTTTAGGTAATTCGAGTACAATTTCGGAACAAAACTGATAGATCTTCAGTTTTATGCTCAAGCTTCTGTATGGCTGAGCAATCGCACCTTGATTCCCATTCATTTTTTACACCACTGGATCGACTCTCATCATGTAATGGTTTTCGTTTGTTGGGCACAACGTTGCTTCACTCGAAAAACCTACAATCTCTAGTGCAACTGTGGCAAATCCCTTTATTCTTTCCTAACACACAAAAACCGTTGGTCAGAAATGAAAAATGAAATGTCATATTGTCATATTGAAGATAGAAGCCATACAAAAAGTATGAAAAATGTATAAATGGCAAGGATAGCTGAAATTACATCATCCAGAAAAAGAATAAAAATAACAAAAGGTAGCCATTGAATCTACCAGTTAACATCTGTGTTTTAATGATATAGCTTTCAACTGTCCTGGAACTCACTTCCTAGAGAATACTTGAAAACTTTTACCAGATGGAAGTGAAGCTTTTTGAATATGAAACTTCCAAGTTCCATCAAAATATACACAAATCAACTAATAGGAAGTGAAAATAAGAATAAGAAATGACTTTTGTATCTGTTCATATATATATTTTTTTAAACATGAACATCAATATATAATTCTGATAATTGTATTTTTCAAGGCTAGATTTCATCCATTCATTTGTCCATAGTTGCACAAGTGAACATTAATTAAGGTTAATTATAGTGATCCCAACACATTTCGACAAATTGTTTAAACATATAATGAATTATAATGTATACAACTACTTTCATGAGTTCATCAACGTGCTTTGAAAGGTCAAATTTGACAGCAAAAAGATCTGTGTAGTTCAACAAGAATAGTGGAAAAAATGAAAAGGGTGATGGAAACACCAAAAGAATGCTGCTTTACAAAGAACAATTGCTACTGTATTAGATATTAATTAAGTGAGAATGAACTTAAAAAGTGATATTTATTACAAATGCTTCCTGCCTTATACAGATGTGGAATCTCAAATATAGCCCATCCAGAAGCAAATTCAATTCATTAAAATTAGATATAAAATAATGCCCAACGATCATTATAATGTCCAGTCAGTTGAATTCAATTATAAGCAAGAATTTATTCATTTTGTTGGTCAAAAAAAGAAACCATAGCTTCAGAAAATTGGATGAATCAATAAACCTCAACACGGCTTCTGTCTGAGGATGAAGGGAAAATTTAACGTCGTACAGAGAAGGGAAAATTTCTGAATTACCTCGATTCATTCTCTCCATTTCAACGGCATAAAGAATCACTCTTCTTGTGCCTTCATTCAGATTCAATTCAATTTTGTTGGTGGGATAGGGTTCATACATTTTGGGAATTAGATAGATTTGGGGATTGGGTGAACATGAGTTAATTTCCACCCGCACGCTTTTATAAAGACGTGTTTATTTGTTTATGACATGGCGAGCTGGAGTCAATTAACGGCCACGTGTAAAAACCGTCATCCAAGTAGGCAATTGGTGTAGATGGAATTAGCCCGGT
This sequence comes from Fraxinus baroniana, assembly GCA_903798355.1. Taxonomy (NCBI): domain Eukaryota; kingdom Viridiplantae; phylum Streptophyta; class Magnoliopsida; order Lamiales; family Oleaceae; genus Fraxinus; species Fraxinus baroniana. Next base: position 5,714 of record CAIGRO010141282.1, on the reverse strand, counting down.
GATGGATGGAGTGCAACGTTATTAAGTTCAGTGAGTGATTGGATGCAACGTAAAGTTCAATTAGTGAAACGTGACAGTTTGTAAAGTTCAGTGCCCGTTGAAACAATTAACTCCTAATCTATTTAACTTCCTTATCTGTGTGCTTGGACCGTGTGTTTTGTCTGGAAGAAAAACAGTGGCTGCCGTCTCTCTGTGTGTTCTTGAGATTAACTCTTATTCCTCCATTGTTTTCCTTCCTCTGTGGCTGCAAACTTTTCACCATTACCGTGTCTTTGCAGGTGCAAAAGAGGAGAAACCAAAGTAAACTTATAGTTGTGGGTTGGAGCCTGTTAGATTGATTGTGGTTGAGATTGGTAGGTTGTAACTGAGCCGGAAATCATCAATTTAAAGATCTTGGAGCAATATTCTACGACAATATACAATACGGTTGATCCTCAATTGCTTTGAATAAATTCCAATTTAAGCTCCAAAATGCCTTTTTCACGCCAATTGTGTTAAGATTTGGGGGCCATCTTAAAAGGTCAACCTTATTAAGAGGAGTAGCCCAAGATCTTTATTAATTGGTCTGTGTCAACATTATTTGTCGATGTGGGATATATATCCCTTAACACGCTCCCGCAAGATGGTGGCTCATTTGAGCAGACCAATCTTGAAATCCACATGCTCATTTTTAGAGTCTTATCGGGATCGAATCGCTCGTTGGAGCATNGACTATCAAGATCGGCAACATAGAGAAAAGCATATTTCAGCTTAGTAAATTACATCTGATAGTCTCTTGAATTTTTTAGTTAAATGCAATTCTGCTAAGATTTGGGGGTCTAAATGCAATTCTGCTCTGATACCATGTTAAGATTTGGGGGTCCATCTTAAAAGGTCAACCTTATTAAGAGGAGTAGCCCAAGATCTTTATTAATTGGTCTGTGTCAACATCATTTGTCGATGTGAGATATATATCCCTTAACAAATTGCATCCAAATGCCTTGAAGTCAGGGTTTTAACTAGATTTAACTTAATTTAAGGAAGATCATATTCAGAACACACCAAAGCCGTAACAAAGGGGACAAGCCAGTAGCTTGTGTGAACTAAATGTTTATTTGAGCAGTATGGAGCTTCCATTTCTTGTTCATGTAGTTTGGAAATCACCAATTTGTCAATTTTTCTTCTCGTTTTCTTCAGTGTGTTCAGCGGTGGATTTTTTCCATTTGGGGGCCTCAAATACAACTTCCTCAGGTGTCTTGAGGAATGTTACCACTTATTGATATCGATTGGGCCATGGTAGAAACGTTTGTATCTTCTGTTTTGTACTTGTACCACGTTGCCCAATAGAGATAGTTGAGGAAGTTGAGGACACTAAGAATGGACAGAAACCAGTAGAAGAGATTCAAGTTGTTCTGGTCCAAGATCTGGCCTTGCAACCACCCTTGTTTGCTAGGTGTAATTCTCTTGGTCACGGAATTAATTGTGTCAACAAATATAGTGCTCAAGAAGTAGCCAAATGATTGTGAAATCCATGTAAATGAAGTCGAAATGGATCGCATGCCTGAATGGGCTTCCTTGTAGAAAAATTCCAGCAGCCCGACTAGAGTGAACATATTTGCTATCCCAAAAATGCCATATTGAAATGAAAGCCAAAAAAGACTAATGGGCTTTAATGGATTCTTCAAGGATTGGTGCTTTCTCTTTACTTCCACAAGGGCTGCAATTGCCATGGACAGGGCTGAAAGGACCAAACCGACCCCTACACGTTGAAGTTGAGTAATCCCTGATGGATGCTTGGTAATTTTGCGCGCAAATGGCACAAAAGTAAATTCATAGATGGGGATAAGGATGATCATAAAGACTAGGGGGATGAAAGGTATTGATGCTGCAGGGACTTCAAATGCGCCAAGTTTCCTGTCCATTGTGTTGCCTTGCTGCACTGAGAAGGTTTGAAGCTGTGCCAGACATGTATTCATTATAATTGTGCTGGCTATGATTGGCAACATTCTTGTCAGAACCTTAACTTCTTCAACCTGTGTCACTGTGCAGACAGTCCATGGCAAGGGCTCGGCATCTTTGGGAAGAATTGCAGCTTTGTCAAGGTTCCTGGATCAGGCAGTGATATCAAGGAATCAGCGGCCATTAGTAAATTAAATAAGGCAAGTAGTCTGCATGATTTTGGTCCAATTTACTCAATATATTTGTGTTTTAAGTTGCATGCTTCAAAATTATATCAAAGGTTTAAATTGGGTCTCAAACCTGAGGTAGTAGATTATTAGACAGGATAAAAGTTAATTTAATATAGCGACTTTACACTTTTAACTTTTAAGCTTATTGCCATATCAATGCCATTATGACGTAGTAAAATCCAAGTGGAGTGGAAGGTTCCCCGAGAAAGAGATTACCACTTTCACCAATAATAAGTTCAACGGAAAAAAACTGAAAATAAAAATAAAACAGTACCTAAATTGTTCAGTATGAGAAATCTTGGCATCTGTGGAAGCTGAATCTTTATCATACAATTTACTGATGCTCTCTGGATGTGGCAACTTTCTATTCTTTATTGCCACCACAATTACCTGAGAACCATTTTACTGATTTTGTTAAAATATTGTATTGAGATACAATAGACAAGTCATGACTATAAATGGAGAATTTCCATGTTGTCGTGCCAAGTCTGTCCATTGCACAGGAGTTAATCGTGTCAAAGTGGGCACCGCCACACCACAAAACCTGGCATATGGGAGAGGCACAAGCACATAAGCGGGCCACCCTAAGCCTCTCTGAACTGGCCCTGCCCGGCCCAATTAACACCACTAACTCGAATGCAAGGATGGTGATCAAGTCATCAACTCAGCATTGAGATCTTAAATATCTGAAAATAGGCACAAAGTGTGCATGCGCGTATGGCAGAGAGGAGAGATACCTGTGCCATTCTTACTAGAGGACTTTCTCCAGGTACTTGAAGGCGGTAGAAAGGCTTTCCGATGGCAAGAATGATAAAACCAACAAATGCACCCACAAGAGTTATGAGAAAACCCTTCCACCAGTTATGGTTGTTCTTGTTCGTGCTAATGTAAACAATGGCAGTGACTCCAATTAATGCACCACCCACTGCACTGAGAAATAGCCAGTTGAAATAACTTGCAAGACCCTTGGCTTCCTTTGGGTCCTTCTGATCAAATTGATCAGCACCAAATGCAGGAAGAGCCCCCCTGACCCCACCTGATCCTAGTGCCAACAAACACAGGGAGGCATAGAACATGACTGCTGGTCTACCTGTCATACAACTTGACTTGCCGCCACATGGTGCTGGTTGCAACTTCTCGTCACGAGCTTGAATTGTCATCATCGCTAGAGCCTAAGGAAATACTTGTTTATCTGGATTTGGAACAGACTATGAAAGAAAGTGTAGGCATAAAGGAGTATTGAGGGGAAAGTAAGGGAAAGAAACTAACCAATATTTCGACCGTCCCGAAAATTAGGCATGTGAGGAATCTGTTTATATAAGTGTCCGAAATGAAGCCACCAATAACAGAGAGCAAGAAAGTTGATCCCATTAAGGTTGTGAGAGTATTAGCAGCAGCAGATAGATCAAAATGCAGCTTGAGCCAGAAATACAGCACCAAGCTCACCGTGTTTGCAACAAAACCCATGTTCTCCAATGCCGCCATAACTTTATATAATACAAAATATAGATGCATACACATATATGTAGTCAGAAAATCGTTATCTACATGTTCAGTTAAGAATATTAAGTAATAACAGCATGGCACTTCGAATTCAAAATGCAAAATTTTTGAGTTTTTCAAAAGATTTGATTATGTATCAATAGAGTATTATGAGATAAAAAGTATTTTCCAGTTTCTCTATTGGGAGTCCAGTTCCACGACACAAACATTTTTGTTTTCACACCGGGAGGGCTCTTAACAATATTTACGTTAGGATTGTATAATAAACAATATTATACCGTAAATGAAAGAAGTTGCTTTGAATCCTCCTTTCCCTTGTACTTTCCATGGGTTTAGTGTGTTGTGCTCCGGTTTTGCTTCTTCCACCTGTTTGCGCGACAAAATACGTAAGTGACATACTACGTTAATCAGATAATTCTCGACGATACTAAAGCAGAAAGTGAAGTTAAAATGCTATTCAATTTATGTATTAGAAATACATACCATTGGTGTGAGTTTGGCAAGGAGAAGTAGCAAACTACGTTTAGGACGGAATTTTGAATGTGTGAAAGGAGGGTTTGGCTTGATCATACATATACGGTAGAGTGGACCTCGTATATAACGTCCATTGTCATATCGTTAATCGCCTTATTACTGTTTAATGTATCTAACAGCTGGGTTTAATGTTCACTTCCACAAGGCATTATTAGTGGAAAGGTGATTGATATATCTGGGATATGCATATAATGGCAAATATCTGACTCTTTATGCTTGTAGCCTCCATTTACACCGTCATTACAATCATTTTTTTTTTCTCTTTAATTTTCAGAATAGTAAATGTGATTCTAATTAAAATTAACTGATTTTTACAACTGGGCACATTTGCATGCCAGTTTATCTATTCAGCTCTTGTTTGGTATACATTAAAATTTTCATTTTCAACCACACATTTTCCATCAATCTACTATTCCAGAATACATTCTTCCAAAATAATGTGGCTCCAATACACCCTCAATACTAAACCGACTTATGCAAGGCATGTATTTCTCATCTTTAATGAATATAGAGTACAAATTTATAATAGATTAACTTGTCTCGCCTTGTAAACTCTTGGAGTACAAGATCCTTGATGTAGTTGGCAGTATTATTTAATTAGAATGAATCTTGTATGTCATTTTCCAACTTAGATTCTATCACCTTTGGAGAAACCTAACTTCTATGAAAATGAATTTAACATAGTAGTATTATATTAATGGTGATTTTATCCATATCCAGCCATTTTCAGGCATTTTAGTTGTAGAAGTACATAGAAGGTCATGAACTTGAGGAAATTAAAAATATTTAGCTAGAAAATGACACGTTTAGTAAATGAAAAGTTTGTGGCTTTATTTCAGTGTCTTCTTAACTTAAAAGGAATTTTAAGCAATCAAACTTTATCTATTAACGGTTGTTTGGTTAGGGGAAGTGAAGACCGGAAAATAAAATGTTGGGTTCCAGTTTTACCACTACTCAATTATAAACGCTTCACGTATAAGATTTTTGATGGAAATTTGAATTTGACATGCGTGTCTAAGCTTCTAAACGATGTGATAATAAAAATCACACACGTTTTTCATTGATAGTGGTTATATTAACACCACACAATTCCTTTAATATCTAATAATTGTGATAATATATGACTATCCTTTCAATATCTAATAATTATTGGATCTGAAATTTCTTCCTGTATGCTAAAAAAAATGGCAAATTTTCTAACATAGTCCCTCCTTTATTAATTAGTTGACTGTGGCTATATTAACACTACACAATATATACTTTTGTTGCACCATTTTCTAATTGCACCAGAATTGCTCAGTATTTGCTTATTGTCACGCTTATGTCTCCACCTATATTATGTCGTATTCTTATCTTCAATTTTCATTAATTAACACATATGATTAGGGATGGCGCCAAGCCCCGCCCCCGTCCCGCCCCGCACCCCGTCCCGCCTTTGACGGGGCGGGGCGGGTTCTTGCCCCGTTTAATGCCCCATTTAATTTAATTTTTTTTTTAAACCAAAAATTT
>CAIGRO010141236.1:0-10089 GCA_903798355.1 Fraxinus baroniana | reverse complement strand
AATGTCTATTCTCCATCTTGCGGGGGGATATTAGAATCTGTTAATGCTGATACCCAAACACGTTGCTGAAGCAGGAAGATTCTAGAGAGAGCATCAATCTGTTAAGAGGATTTTTTATTTGTGCTGTGCTGTAAATTAATTCTGTTATTTTGAGTTAGTGGATAGGGAAGATTCTTGTGAACCCTTTGTGTATATATATATTCCTTTTCCATTTGTAATTAATATAACTTTCACGTGAATTCAATTAAAATAAAAGGACAGTCTCTCTTCTCATTTCTTTTGATTTCTTTCATCAGTTTCTCTTCTCATTTCTTTTGATTTCTTTCAGATGTAATGGGATAACTACCTTATAATAACTCCATTCTGTCTTGTCGCTGGCTTTGTATGAAAGTGGATTATCATTACAAAATGCGAGCTTTGCAGTTGAGACATATAAAACACCCATGACTGGACCCGCTGACGTGGATAAGTAACATGCAAATGAATTACGGAGTTGCTCCTCAGGAACAGTATCAAATGTTCGTCGAAATATTTTCTCATATCCACCTTCTGCTAGAACCTTTGATCCTTGTGCAATTCTTCCCAGAACAGTATCAGCTAGAGTAGGGCTTGTTTTCACTAAGAACATAAAAGGACATTTAGCGACTTCTATGCACAAAGATTCACCAGAAAGAGAGGAACATGGAGCCTATGGAATATTGGAAAATCTTGAAATTCAAGAGCTCGGTAATGCTTTTATCTGGGTTGTTGAAATTAAATCCATTCCAAATTCCCAACATGTATAGACAACAAGCACTTTTAATGATCTGAGATTAGTTTTCTCTTCTTCCTTAATCTTTCTTTTGAACTACAAGTCTATACTTAGTTCATTGTTCACGACTGAATTCAATTGAGACAACTTCTCAAAGTAGTCAACATCTTCAGCAGATAAGCACTGACTGAAGATTCTTCTGCCATTATGCACTTGTATGGTTGCTAGGAAATCTCATATCTTTTCACACGCGATTGTTCATCATTCAATACCTTGAGATAGAAAATCATAAGTTTGCATCTATACTCTTATGTTGCTTTTATAACTCAGGTGACATATTCGCAAACATCACACATGTTGTAGTACTATCGTCATCACTGTGTTTATTATAACAGCCACCTCTTCCTTTGTCAAGTCATCAGCAAGTGACTCTGAAGATGGCTACTCACGGACACAACCAATTTTCTCATGCCTGAGAATAATTCTTAGATTGCTGTGCCAATCAAGAAAATTTGGTTTGATTGTGGCATCCAGTATGCCCCTCAAATAAATATGANGCCTAAGAACAATTCTCAGATTACGGCGCCAATGAAGAAAGTTTGGTTTGATTGTGGCATCCAGTATGCCCCTCAAATAAATATGATTACTCATGATTCAATCAATCTAAGCGACAAAAAGTAAAAGAGTATATATGGTCAGTCTTGCCTCTTGTCACCTCAATAGTTTTTGATTTGTGGATCAGAATGACAATGATGGCATAATGATTAGTTGGATCGTCGTCTACTCTATCTTATGTCCCTTTCAATTGGCGATTTTTGTATAGTTGGACTTGGAGACAAATCATATACTCTTGAATGATTGGTGCTTAATTGAACTAAAGTATCGTTAAGCATTAAATTAGTTGAACTCGTCAAATAAGTTCGATGGAAGTAAGTGGTCGAACTTATTTATTTAGGGCATCTAAAATATGGTTGTCGAACTCATACATGACTAGTGACTAGTGAGACCACAGTGGATCAAGCTCGAGTGGGACTTTAATCCGACGTGCCAACATTCACATTTTTAGTCTTTACAATTTACTCAAAACGGCAGTCGAGCAGTTTTTTTCTCGCGCACTATAATGTCTGAAAACACAAGCTCTTCTCCAGTTCAACCCCAAGACCCGGCCCCAAACCCGACTCCGGTTGACCCTAATAATGATACAGGCGACGTAATTCTGCCCGACCCGTTGCTAGAATCCGGCTCTTTCATTGACGCCGACCAAAACGAGGCTGAACCGGAGACGCCACCAAACCAGCAGCAACAACCAATTGCCGAGGAGGAGCAAGGATCGGGCTCCGGCATTGCTGCGGAGCCGATTTCGGTGGCACCCCCTGCTGATGGCTCGGCTGGGCCGACTAGGCCGTCCATAAAGAGAAACCTAGAGGAGATGGCAAAAAGGCCGAGCTGGTTGCCTGATACCTGGACGATAGATTTGAGGGTCCGTTCCTCTGGAGCCACAGCTGGAACCATCGATCGGGTATCTCTCGCTCTCTAACTCAAAAATACACTCACGCACAGATATTATTAGAATTGATCAATTATGTGTTTCAGTTTTAATCAATTGGTGTATGTGTGCTTCATGATAGTACATTTGACTTCTTGTGTGCCTTTTTTTAGGGTTTTTGTGTGTGTTTTCTCTCTGCGTGTCCTGTCAGTGTTTCGCCTCTGTAATTTCTAGAATAACTTTGTGTGTTCTTCGATAACTAAAACTTGGGGGAATTCTGAGTGCCAGCAGAGGTGGGTGTCACGGCCAGATTCCTGCTTCTGCCTCACGGGAATGGTAGCTCGATCAATGTTTCAATCCCAGCTAAAATCAGTTGAAATACTCTTAACAAAAAAAAAGATAAAATAGAATGGGGAAGGGGATAAATGAGAAAATCAATAAGAAAGGGAAGAGAAGCTGTTGAAATGCTCCAACAATTTTACTGAATTTCAGATTGGAAAAACTCTTTCTCCTATGCCATACAGTCAGCATATATCCGTTTCTTCTCTACAATGTGAAGAAACGTGTTTCCTCAATAAAAGCATAAAAGCTTTATTAAATAAAATTTTTATTTAAATCCAAATCGGTGTTGTTTGGTTGCAAGTACATCGAATTTGCTTCCCAATTCGAATTTCCGTTACTTCCGTTGGTTGTCTTCTCCACATGACAACCCATCCCCTCACCTTGATCTTGTCCCCAAGATCAACAAAGAGGAAATTGGGATTTAATCCAATCATTGTCCTCCCAAGTTGCGCAATCTGGAGGGAGGTCTGTCCATTGAACCAGCCCTGAACTGCAGAATGCGACCTTCGTGGAACTACCCTTTACTGCAAAATGGAGAGTGGTTCGTGTACTGGTTGAGACACTTGAGCTTCTGTAGGTAATTGTAACACAAGCACAGCATTATCTCCCAACTTCTTCTTCGAAAGGGATACATGAAAAACTGGGTGGATCTTGGAGCCAACTGCTAAAGCTAGATGATAAGCCATTGCCACCACCTTCTTAGTAATATGATATGGGCCATAGTACCTAGTGCCCAACTTGCGATTAAGCCAGTGTTCGATTGAATGCTGTTTGTAAGGATGAAGCTTAAGAAGGACCCAATCATCCTCTATAAAAGATCTTTCAGTCCTATCTTCATCTAAATAGAGTTTCATCCTTGCACTTGTCTGTGAGAGGTTTTCCTTTAACGGTTGGTTTAATTTGTATCTCCGCATCTCTCCCATTAGTCTCTCAATTTCTGTTTTCTGAATAAAAGGGCACCTATAAGGTCTGATTCTGAATGGTTGTGTTCCCTCTTTCAATGCGATATGATGACCATGTGATTTGGGAGGAGGTAATCCTATGGGTTCTTCAAACACCCTGGGAATTCTGTGGATAATCTCCAATATCTTGTCAGGCATCTCTCCACCTTTTTCCTCTCTGATGTTGTACAACTGTCCCACTATCCCATAAGGTTCTTTACCAAACATTCTCTCCACCTCCTCTATTCCCATCATCTTTACGGGCTCTTTAGAAATTTCACTCCTCAATTCCACCACTTCATCATCGCTTCTAAACTGGACATACCCTTGTACAAAAATCAAAGGTAATTGACCAAATTGACTCTCACAATCTACCCCTAATACTATGTCACTTCCAGCCAACTAGAGTTCTGAGTTTGAACTGAAATTCCCAAGTTTGAATCTTTCAAACCACTGGTTGACATAAGGCTTTACTCTCCAGTTTATCACTGTTGGCTACTCTAACTGTCACTTGCTAGTTTCATCAGTGATATATTTCAGTTCTTTGGCTAACTTTTCCTCAACAAAACTATGGGTACTCTCACTGTCGATGAGTACGGAGACTTTCCTCCCTTTGATCACTCCAGGAACTCTAAGGGTTTGGTGTTTCCACCTCCCAGCCAATGCATTAATGGATATCTCCATGATCTCCTCACCTCTTAATCCTCCTTTAGACTCGTAGCCTTTATCTTCATTTGGTCCCTGTTGTTTAATTTTGCTAAATGTCTCAATCACTTCTTCCCCAATAGTTTCTGAAAACCTCCTGCAAAGCTCCTCAGAAAACAAGCTTCTGTCTGCTTCAGGGTGATTGCTCCAGGGTGACTGGCAAAGAACCCATCAAACTATATATCTGATTTCTTCTTCAAATACATCTTTGCAACTCCCATTCTAAGTTCATCAGGAATTTAATGGAGTTGAAAATATTTCATAGCTTCCCTCAACCATTCCCTGGGTCCTTCTACCCCAAAGTGTGGGAAATCAATTTTAAGCAGCCTATTATTTCCCCTAAAATTCCGTCTAGTATAAGTGCTACTTTCAGTTTTACTGGCTCCTGGGGTAGATATTACACTCTCAGATCTCACCTTAACCACAGTTTCTTCCACTCCTTTGTTTTTCTGCCCCATTTTGATATCAAAAGACAACTGGGCAACATGGCCACTAAATTTTCATATTTATGATTCATATCTAATACCAAAGGTTCAAAGTTTTCCTGTGTCTATGTCCACAATTACCTGGAGAGTTTGATCTGTAGAAGCCAACTTGTTCTCCAACCTTCTGGTAACAGCTTTGAAGGAATTACCAAGATCAGCCATATCAAGATCCAATTTCTTCAAATGTTCATCAATTGCTTTCGATCCTGTATCCATCTCTAACAATTACCCATAATATACGTCCGCTGCTCTGATACCAATTTGTCATTGCCAGATTCCTGCTTCTGCTTTGCCGAAACTGTAACTCAATCAATGTTTCAATCCCAGCTGAAATCAGTCGAAATACTCTTAACAAACAAAAGATAAAATAGAATGGATAAGGGGATAAATGAGAAAATCAATAAGAAAGGGATGAGAAAGCTGGTGAAATGCTCCAACAATTTTACTGAATTTCAGATTGCAAAAACTCGTTCTCCTCTGCCAAACAGTCAGCATACATCCGTTTCTTCTCTACAGTGTGAAGAAACGTGTTTCCTCAATAAATGCATAAAACATTTTTTTTAACTAAATCTAACAATTTATTTAAATCAAAAACGGTGTCGTTCAGTTGTAAGTACATCGGCGTTGCTTCCCAATTCGAATTTCCATTACTTCTGCTGGTTGTATTCTTCCAGTCTGATCTGATTCTCTTTCTCCCCCATTGATTCTCCACATGACAGTGGGTTGAGAAAGAGCTTTTTTTTTTTTTCAAAAATAAAAAAAATAAAAAAAATAAAATAATTATATCTTTTTTAATCATCCTGTGAATTTGATATCATCCACACATTACTAGTTTTATTATTCTAATGCTATTTGTTAAGCGAGGGATGCTATTGAACTTCAATATTTAAAAATGACTTGCGTGAATTAAGTATCAATGGAGAGGTTTATGTGTATTTGTTAACATTGATTTTTTCTTTTTAATTAGTTTTTTTTCATGCTTGTCACTGTAAGTCTCTTTAGTTTACTTGATAGATGTTTTTGCAATGTTCATTTATGGCATGATGTACAACTTTCCTTCAAAATTTACGAGTTCTTTTTAAATTTTGAATAGCTGCCAATCTAATTCAAGTGCAAAAAAAGTACGTAAATTCAGTAAGTTTATGTGAAAACAATTAGGTTCCAGGGTCTAGATGGAATGTTTTGGTGGAAAAGACTATTCGATTTTCTTGATCACCAAAAATGTAGGTACACCTTTGTTCTAGACTTGCTCAAATATATTAATGGGCTGTTTTGTTCCTTGATGCCTACCTTGAACCTAAATGAGCACAAGAGTGTCGTTCGTCATTTAGTGGCATGATATATAGATTTATGATTTTGGGCATAAGAGGACACACAAAATGCATCTAGCAACTCCGTCGCCTAAAATTGTAAATACATTGAATTTATGTGTTTACATGTATATTTGCATATGGTGGCATTCGTGTCACTGTCATTTTATGTGTTATGCCCACATGTTTGTATTTACTTTGGTTGCTGAAATTTACTTATCCTGGAAAGATCCGTAGGTTGCCTATGTATTCTCTCCATAAGGCAACTTCCTATAAAAGATAAACTTGAGTTTGCTTTATCCATGAATCTATACAAGCTAATGATTGTTCTCACCACGTGTAGTTGATTAATAGATGACTATTGTTTCCTATTTCCTATTAATATTATAAGTGAACTTAATGAAAATTAAATGTAGCACCGTGATAATGAGTATTTTTGTGTATATTAATTAATTTGAAAAATTATCTTATTTTTGTCAAATTTCTGTGCATATAAATATATTTATTTATTCATTTAATATAAACCTTTGATCCCGATTTAACCTGGTTCAACCTTTTAACCTTGGCTCTTTACCTTTTTCGGGTCAATATCATTTTTGGTTTTGAAAACATAGAAAACTCTAACCCTATCTTCACCTTGCGGCTCAAATTTATATGTTGAACTTCACACTATCAACTCCGAGTTTGATCATTTACGAATGACGACACCGGTTATGATAGATGCACCGGCAACAACAGAGTCATTGGCGACAATAGAGGTGCTGACGACAACAGAGTCATCAGCGATATTAGAGGTGCCGGCAACAACAGAGTCATTAGTGACAACAGAGGTGTCTGCAATAGTAGCTAACGATAAAGGAGTTGATTCCATTTTTTCTCCTTTTTTTGGAAAAAAGCTTTCAATGTGTTTTCCTGAAATAAATTCTTCTCTTAAAAAAAGAAGCTAACCAATAAATCCGATTGAAACTATGATTTACTGTGTTTTCTAATCAGATCGGTGTTTGGCCTCTAATCTGATCAGGGTAATTGCTAAGCCTGGTACACACTTGTATGACTAAGTAAACTTAGGTCGGCTTCGAGTGACTCGGGCTCCATCTGAGTGTTAACCACTTTTTAGTAATAAAATTTTGCTGGACAACCATTCTACAATAACATTATTTGATAAATCATCACTTTGTAACTGAGTGTGTACATATTTATGAGATTTCTGTATGGCCCATGTATTCGCCACCCTATGGTAGTTTGACTTGTAAAACACATTCACTTTCTCCGAAGAACACTTTTCTTTACAGATATACAAGTACTGATGGGGCATAGTTTGTTATTATAATGGACCGGACACATGGTGACATTAGATTGATGATTTTCTCCAGTAATGTTGATGCAGAGTGGTAAAGGTTGTCCAAATAGTTTTTGCACGAGCTAGAAAAATTGAACAAAACCTAGAGAAACATTTGAATCTAAAAGTTCATAGAGTTTACTGAAGACGATTCAAGTCTTTGTTTATGACCCTCGATCGAGTTGATAGAAGAAGGGGATCCATGTAGCTGACCTTAGATATGTATAGAGTTGTTGGGCATTTGAAGATGTTGACAAATCCCTCACCCCTTCTCTTTAATTGCTTATACCTCATTCCTAGTCTAGTGGAGATTATTATGTTTGAAGTTTACTTTTTTCTCTTTCCAAACAAATTTGTCTGTAGTTTTTTTTATTACAGACATTTTTGGGAACTATAATGCTAAGTGTTATAACATGGCTTTGAGATTTTTCTTTTATCTTATGGTTATATGCTCATCATTATTGATTTTCTTGCAAATCAGTCCAACTGGTGCAGGAAGTTCATAATATTATTGATCATGTGATGTTTTCTGTGTTTTTTCTTTATCTTTGTGCTGAAGATGCTCATAGTGGTTTTGTAATTGTTCGTGTTTTTCACTGCTACAATATGAGTTAAATTAATTGTTGTAAGCACATTTAGGACCCTGTTTTTTATGTTTGTGTTTTGAGAAATTTTCCTGCACCTGCCATTGTCCTTCCTCCATCTCTTTAATCTTTTGTATTTTTATCTCTTTATTCTCGGGACTCAGATTTATGAAAGGTGATATCATGCCTACCCTGTTTTACCATTTTTTCTTGTCTTTGCTGCTTTTCTTGGTCTAGTTGACTGCGGGCTCAGAAGATCTTTCATGTGGCTAGAAACTTGTCACTGTACTTGAAGTGCGTATTAGTATTTCAATTGTTGTGCCACTTTCTAATGAATAGTTATAAATGGTGAGATTGCAAAAATAAGGTGATTTTGTTTTGGTAAACTGTGAAAACAAAAGCAACATTTAGCTGTTGCTTGAGCCCCATTTTATCAAAAACTCATTTTTTCAAAATTCATTTTCAACCACACATTCTCCAATAAAATAATTTTACACGTAAATCGAAAACTTTTTCTAATTTTTTGACCACACATTCCACAAAAAAATCTATTCCAAAATACATTTTTCCCCAAAATGGGGCTCAACAAGGGCTTAATATCTGCATCTTCTTTACTGCCTTGTGGAAAATGTACATGCATACTTAAAGGGAAAAATAGACGATGGATTTCTCATGCAGTATAAGGTTCAATTATATAATTGAATAGTTAAATTCAATTTCTTGGGTGTTCCTTGCACATAATGAGTCTGTATTATGTACATGCTTTCTTATACTCGGGAATATCTTTTATTCAATCAGCTTTCAATGATTATCAGTCATTTAGGAATAGTTTATGCTTTGCTTTATTCGGGTGGCACTGTTTGTGACACCTTTTGGTTTGCATTACAAATTAAACAGAATAATCGTGCTATAAATGTGATATTTTCTGCATTCTGCAGTATTACAGAAATCCTGTAGGAAAGAAATTCCGTTCAAAGAATGAAGTGATGAACTTTCTGGAAACAGGAAGTAAGAAAACGAAAAAGCCAAATGATGCAGAAGCTACGGTCAGTAAAAATAAATTTCTTGATTGGGGTCATGTAACTTTCTATACATTCAACGTTGATTGTATCATATTGTTTGTGCAGCCTTCTAAGAGTCCTGGGAGCAAAAAACAAAAGAAGTCGAGCTCAAAGCGCAAGAAGTCTGAGGCTTTGAAGTTTGATTTCGAGAATCCACCAACTGCTGTCAGCTGGATTTGCACAAATGCTCCTGAAGAGACATGGACTGGCCGGGTTGACAACAAACGGGTGGCTGAATCTCGCCAACGTGAGTGGGCTGCTGCATTTGAACATGCCACTCAATCCAAACCGAGTGAGGGGAACTGAATGATTCTGATATGCCATATAATGAGACGAGGCCTGGAACTTTTAGATAAATGGTAGTGGACCCTTTGTTTTCCTGCAGTTAGCTCATACAGAGGTTTTTAGTTTAACCAAACACCTGTTTAAATATCATTTTAGATTGGTTAGTCACCCTCTTCTGAAATTAGGAGTTAGAACGGGTTATACACATTGGGTGTTATTTTTATTATAGACTTTCAGAAAACTGTGATGGAGGTGCTTATTTTTACTTTTCAACTGTTTAATGGAGTCGGGCCTGTCTCTGGATTCTTTATATAGCTCGACTTTGAGTTTGAATTGAACAGTTTGGTTTATGTAGACACAGATGTTTTATTTATTTGTTTGTTTAGTATTTTCTTTAGTTCAGCTGCTGAATGACAAAGGGAAATACATGCGAAATTTTTGTCTAATGTTGTTCCCTGCACTGTTTGGTCAAGTGAATCATATATTCTGTACTCTCTTATTTAGCCATTGTTTGGCTTCCATTTTTCAAAATTTGGCTGAATTTAATGTAGGATTATGCCATCTGTACATGCATTTTTGCCATCCTTGTTGACTTGCTCATGTGTCAAAAATTTGGCCATTGTTAGGAAAAAGTGTTTGTGTCAAACTAGGTGTACATGTAATATAACTCTTTAATGTATTTGGTCGAATATTTCTTATGTTATAGATATGAGTAATGTTATTTAGCACCATTGATATTACAATACTAGTGTAGGTTACATTAAGTGTCATTTAAATGAAATATATAATTAAATGAATTA
>CAIGRO010141226.1:0-10404 GCA_903798355.1 Fraxinus baroniana | reverse complement strand
ATGGAACACATCTTACTTATCGAAATTTTGAGAAAAGCGTTATTTTTGCTGAAATCACAACCGGTGAATATCGTGGAAAACAAATTTTCCTATCAAGAATTCCTTTTATACCCCTTAAATCTGATCGAACCAAAATTCTATTTAAAAATTTCCAATAGGCCGTGCTTTGCAATGACGATAAATATAGCCCAATGTCAAATACTTGATTTTGTTGGTTTGTATCTTCCAAAACCAGTTTTCTACCATGGTTAGTTATGTAGCATTATCAAGAACAAAAACAAGCAAATCTCTAAAAGTTTTACTAAAACCATCAACCACAGATACTTCGCACAACTCATCTACTAAAAATGTTGTCTATAAGGAAATTCTTTCTTTTATACATTCATAGAACAACCTCTCACAAGTATATTTTATGATATTTGAAACATTATTAAAATTTCCTGCCATNCATCAACCACAGATACTTTACACAACTCATGTACTGAAAATGTTGTCTATAAGGAAATTCTTTCCTTCATACATTCATAGAACAACCTTCTCACAGGTATATTTTATGATGTTTGAAACATTATTCAAATTTCCAACCATTCAGTATTTTTATAACTTATTTCGTACATATCATGATAGGAAGTGTGAAGTACCAGCTATTGGTAAGCATATTGCTAATTGAGTGATTAGATGTCAATTCCTAAATGAGCATTACATTATAGCTTCTTTCTTTCTACTGTGCAGATGATGAAAAATTAATGGCTGATGCAGACATTGGTGAGTTTTGCGACTTGTTTGGTGGTTTCGCTCCACTTCCAAGGAAAACAACGGCCGAGCTTCATGGAGCTTGGTGCAATAGTATGCATCCCTTTGTGTCCCACCTGTTCCACATGCCCGATATCACATCAATGTTACGCACTATTGCTCTTTGCTAAAGACGAATTAGTTCGAGTCAAATGAATATGGTTTATTATGTTTCCCTGTTTAGAGTGATAATATACACTCATAATAATTTTCTTTGTGAACTCAATTTAGTATTTTGCATATGAAAGAAGAATTAAAATAAGTAACTAGCAATTTCTTACTTGCTGTTCCTTCTTTATTCACATTTTGAATTTACTCTTACATTTATATAAAACATAATTTATTTTACACAAGTGTGTAAATGGAAATTTTATAATACACATCTCCTATCAATTATTAATATTCAACGCGCTAACATTACCTAAAATAAGGCACGGTCATGAGACTAGTACTCGATAGAAAATATTTGATCCATGAAAAAATAACAAGGGTCTGTTTGATTGTAAATGTGAAAAATGGGTGGAAAAAAATGTTTTACTGGGAATTGAATTGCCTAGAATTTGTTTTATTGAGAATTGTAATTAATTGTGTTTGATTGGTATAATTTTTCATTTGAAAAATGTTGAAAGTTTGGTATCCGTTTGACTTCATTTTTTTATGAAAATTGTCCATTAAAGTGATAATTTTTTCTACTATTGCGTCTAAAATTTGTTCCAATTTCCAAAAAGTTAAAATAAAATAAAAATCTAAAAAATTACCATATTCGTTTGACTTTGTTTTGTATAGAAATTATCAATAAAAGTGAAAATTATTTTTACAATAGTTGATAGAATTTATTGTCATTGCTCAAAATAAAATAAAAAAAAGATGGAAGTTGCTTTCCCACCTAATAGGTGGGAAAATAAAATCAAGAAAATGTGCTTAAATTGATTATACATAGAAAATGTAGGAAAAACAAAAGCCAAAACTTTTTTTGCAATCAAACAAACACCATTAATTGTCTAAAATTGAAAAACATTTTCTTTTTCCACCTAATTTCTATCAAATACACACAGACAACCCCCGCTGGCCGCCGCCACCACAACATACAATGGATTCACCGCCGTTCCACCACCACCGCAACCACGATTCTAGGTACGTAAACGTCCTCCACCTTCAGAATTTCTCACCGCCGCCTTTTCACCACCGTCACCTTCCACCACCGACACCGCCGCCGCCTCGTCCGCGACATCATCTTCTCCCTCCGAAACGAACGCATCACATCCCACGCAACCCTCTCCCTCCACCCCCTCCCGCAAACTTCACACTATCTCATCCTCATCCCCGCAGACCCTGTTTCATTGAAGAAAAATCCCAGCGTTACGAATACGATCGGCCTTGCTCACCGCTACCCCCAACTCCACTACCTCCACTTCTACACCTCGGCGGGTGGACTGAGCTACAACCCCCTCCACCTCGCACTATGGGGCGCGAAAACTTTCACTTTCGGCCCATAGATAATTGTCAAGATCGAAACCCTATGTTTAGAGATGAGTTTTTTATTGATAATATCAGGAATGGATATAGAGATAATAACAACGATACGCCTAATATTAGGGACCGAGGTTTTTCACAAGATGGGAGAAAAATTAATGACTTAGATTTTGATGGGGAAGGTATTGAGAGATATCACAAGTGGTTTCTATCGCGATCAGAGAGACATTTTAATATAGAACCAGTAAGGGGTCATGAGTCCTACAGTGAGAGGGACGAGGATGATAGGATATGGGATTATAATGTCAATGATAGGGATTCATTTCATTTGCGATATAATGAATCTGCAACAGGTGATCATTCTTTGGCTAGATTTAGGGGTAGGTTGGGAAGAGGGGGAAGAGTACAAGAGTTTATTAGGTCGCCTATAAAGAAGCAGGAGCAGAAAAAGAGTGCTTTACTTAGGATTCCATCCAGAAAGTCTAGAAATGGGAATATAGGAGCCCATGAACATCATCACTTTCTGAAAGAGCCAAGTAGTAGTAGTTTTAGGGGGAAGAAAAAAGACGGTTTTGTGCTGTCACAAACGAAGAGGAAGAGGGAGAGGGAGAGGGAGAGGGAGAGGATTTCAGTGGAGCTTGATGCATCTTTTAAGTCAAATGCACTTGTGGCCAAGACTTTTGTCGCGTCATCTAGTCCGGCTGTTGAGTCTGATAGGAATTTAAGGCCTAGGAATAGGAATATTAGGAAAGCCAATAGCATGTCTGGTTCATCATTGATCAAACTGAGTGCAATCTCCCGACGTGAGTTTGATATTCAATCTGATCCCATTAAAGCCCCAAAAGGGTCAGAAGAAAAGGTTGCCATATCAGGGAATGAAATTGCAAATGATATCAATGCCAATTATTTGGGTGAAAATACTGCAGACAATGGACATCTGAAGACTATGGATTCCAATCAGAGTGGCAACAGAGTTGGGTCTAATAGAATACCTATCCGCAGAGTAAGAAAAAAGAGGAAATTAGATATGCAGATTGTATCTGAATCTAGTCTGCAGTTGACAAAGGATAGTGTCGAGATCATTAATGCGAATACATGCTCTAATTGTCCATCTGCATTTTCATTGCTAGATGGAAACACTACAATTTCAGAAGGGAATACTGCTTCTGCTTGTTTCAACACAGTGCCTGATATTGTTTTGCCGTCTTCTTCAGATGAAGTAAATATTAGCAAAGCCAAAGAAAAGGTAGAATGTATAGTTTCACAGAAAGATGATTCTGACATTGATTCTAGTAATCATTTTGTACCTAATTCAGAGACAAAGGAAAACGGCTTGACTATGTTTTCTGCTTCGTCTTGTCTAGCTGATGATGTAACTACTGAGTACATTTGTCATGCAGAGCGATTTTTGGTTGCCAAGGACACTGATCATGCTTTTAGAATGGAAATTAGTGAGGATGCAAGTCCTGCAGACATAATGGTCATTTGTGAGAATGCTGTTCATGCCGACAGATTAGGCTCCAGTAATCATGCCGATAAATTGCACAAATTAGTTCATTCTGTACTGAATTTGGAGACAAGTTCTATTGACTCTCATAATCAATTCACAATTGCTGGCACTCAAATGGTAACTGGTGTTAGTGAGCAGCCTTTTCGGGATGCACTAATATTGTCAGACAACGATCCTATGGGAGGATCTTCTAAGGTTACAGTTTCAGTTGAAGATCATGATATTTCTGGCCTGTCAAGACCTGAGGAAACCAGGATTCACGAGGCTGAGGGAGATGCATGTGCTTCAAAAATCCACGATAGGTTTAGTGCTTCAGAGTCTGACAGTGAATTGTTCAAAAGGGCAGAGAAGGTTACTAGTTGTAGTGTGAGCTTTATGGATGCTTGTTCCAAGGATTCCATTTCAAAACAGGATGTTGTGCCCCAAGATGGAGTTCTTTGTCCATTAAATATGGAGGAAATAAAATTTACAGTGAATGCTGCTGATGCGGATAATTTAACTTTTACTTCAGGTACTGCCAGTAGGACTAATTTTCTTTCTATGGATTGTCTGGGAAACACAGCTGTATCTGACAATTTTCATGGAGATGACATTGAGAGGAAGTCATGCAAGAATTTTATTGGTCATTCACCTAAGATTAAGAGGAAGATGAATGCTAGGGATGTTCAAATGGGTCTTTCTGCTCCGATGACGGCTAAGGTGCCTGTTGATGTAGGTAGTGTAAGTCGTGAAGAGACAGGACTTTTGTTGGAGAATCTTATTTCTGCAGAAGAAGTTGACATCCCTTGTGACAGGGACAACAGCAGGATTGGAAACCCATCAACTGAAGGACCATCTGAAGTTGAAGTTTTGATCCAACATGGTCATGATCTTGTTGCGAATGGCTCGTTCCCTGAATACTGTAAGAGGAAAGTCGTTTCCTCAATATTGTCTTGCACATCACTTTCTGAAGTCTGTGAGGGATCTGAAGCTGCTGATACAGCTTCACTAGTGGCGGTAGATCCTTCAAGTAGTCGCAAGGGTACAATACAATCAAAATTTTTAGTTAAGCCACCTACGATTCATGATAGTTCTTCTGTTTGCTTATCACCGTGCTTGATTCAGACTGAACCATCATCCAACATCAGTGTGGTGGAAAAATCATTTTTTGCCGATTCAACTAGAGGTGACCTTAAAATTGATTGCTCAAAACTTGTCTGGAATTCTCCCAGCCCACCTGAAAAGGGAGTTGATCATAAAGAAGATATCCCAACAGTTTTATCAGTAGCCGCCCATCAAAGCGACACTACAGATATGGAAGCCACAATTAGTGGAGAAATATTTGATGCTCCGGATATGAATAAGACAGTGGGAGATGGTGATAATAGAAGTGAAAATTATTTGCTTGTGAAGGATGATTTGGCATCTTTTCCAAGCAACTCATCTTTATGTGCTGATGGAAATGATCTCTCTGCAACTAGCTCTGGTGAAGAACTAATAGAGTCTGGCCCTGATATGCCATCCTGTGTGATTTCTACTGAAGATTTGCTCTCTAAACCAGACTCGTGTTTGTTAAAAAATACCCAAGCATCACCCATCCAAATAGCAGATGAAATGGTGTGCAGGAAAGATACATCTCCTGCATCAGTTTTTCTCAGGACATCTCCAAAGAAGGCATCATCATCAGATGAGTTTGAAACTAATCCTCAGAATTCACCTTCTTTGCCTCAGAAAAACAGTGAAGTGAAGCATAATTCAAATATTATACGTGGGATATCGAACTTGACTAAGATTCAGTCTACTTCTGCTGTCCCTACGGTTTTTCCCGGTCATCCAGCCTTAAGTTTTAACACTTTAAAGAGAGCAATCCCTTCAGCCCATGTTACAAAATCAAGAACATGGCATCGAACTGGTAACCCCTCCGTCGTGGTCCCAAGACCAAAGTTACAATCCTGTCTTCTTCCTCAAAGTCAAGTGCACAAGACAAGGGGGAATATACCGAGTTCGTATATTCGCAAGGGTAATAGCCTTGTCAGGAATCCTTCTCCGTCTGATATTTCACATGGATTTCATGCTTCTAGTTCCTCAGTTTATCGGCTGAGTCCTTCAAGTGTAGATAATGTGAAGAACCAAGCATCCGAGAACAAGATTGATGCTATTGACCCACTAAGTCTTTGTAGAACAGGAGAGAAGACTCCTGAAAGGCATGAAACATTTTCCTTAAATCATAGTTGGGAAACATTGAACTGCTCGGCTCTTGAATTGGGAGAATCTAGGTCGTTGCAGGTGGCAAATCCTCTCTGCCTTGCTACAACCATGGACTCGTTGGAGAAAATTACAAAGTCTTCTGCCATTCCTGAATGCCAAACTGGTTCTGGCAATAACTCGGATAACCAGAGCACACTTGATGAAGCGAATTCAGGGAAGAAGATAACATATGTGAAGCGGAGATCATATCAATTGGTTGCAGCTTCTGATTCTGAAGATCCACCTATTCGGGGTGTAGATAAGACTCAAGCTTCATCATCTGATGGGTACTACAAGAGGACGACAAATCAGCTTATCAGAGGTTCATCGGAAAATCATGCGAAGGAGTCTGCCTTGGCAGACAGAAATTTTGCTTCTCACAGGCCTCGATATAGAAGAACCACTCCAGGTAGAAGTGCCAGCAAGCAGCTGTCAATTAACTGTCTTGGTGAATTTTATTTGTTTATGTTAATAATATCATGCTTAGAACATAATAATATGCATTCAGTTGTCTATATTGTTGTCATATTGGCTACTCTTGGAGAGTTGATATTTTAATGATTGAATGGGGAATGATTGTTATTGCATTCTTTCTTGTGTAGACTACTAATATTTCTCAATGTCCTAGAAATACCTACAAAGAACATGCAAACAACCATAAAAAAAGACATTTCTTAGTTGACTTTGGTTATTTTTGCTGCTTGAGAGGTATGGAGCGGGCTATCTGTGAACAAATGTTGCCATCACCTCCCAAACCACCTCTTGTCTATTTTGTTTCAGCTCCTCGTATCTTCATTTTTCTCTTAAAGTTCCCTCTGCATTCCTTTTGACCCAGTCTCTAATATTGATAAGCCGAAAGAGTTCATATTCACAATAGCTTGTAAACCTTTAAGTTCTCCTCATCAAATGTTGGCTTCTGAAGCTTGGGCAGTCCAATTTCTCCATATAATTTGCCACACAGCTTCTAGGAAAATGGGCACAGATGACCTTTTGATCTAGAAGCTTTGGACATGAGGTTGGCTTGTGAAATGAACGTCCAGAGGATGCAGAAGGAGATACTTGAGTTATTCTTAGAACCCATAGGCACGTTATCGTCAATTTTGGTGGGGTCATGTATCTCACTCTCTTATTATATACATCATGGTGTTCTTGTTGCTGTCTGATGCTGCATCATTTTGTTTACAGTTTTGTTATTGTATCAATACCTTCTATTTTGTAAGTAACTGCATTTCTTCATTCTTATCCTTGAATCCTGTCCTCAAGTAGTAAAATCTTCATTTTCTCTCTTGGGTTATATGTAGTATGGTATTGTAAATTTTGATGTGATCACTATGTTGACAAGATATAACTGGATTAAAATTTTCAGGTTCTGCAAAGACGCTCAAAGCTTCTAAGTTATCATCGGTGTGGAAATTGTGTGATACACAGTTATCACGAAAAGATAACAATTCAGTACGATTTCAGAAAGTACGGCCATACCTATTTCCATGGAAAAGAGCTACTTACTGGAGAAGTTTTGTGTATAATTCAAGTTCAGCACCAAATGATAGTTCCCTATCCATGATCAGGTATGCAATCAGCTCTTTTCATCTCCCTTTTTCTGATGCTTCAGAATTTATTATTTATGTTCCTTGTCGCGGAGAACTAATGATATACGTGACAATGTTTTTTTCCTTTTGGCTGGTATAGCCGGAAGCTGTTGCTCTCAAGGAAGAGAGGTGCAATCTATACAAGATCAACTCGTGGATTTTCTCTTAGGATTTCTAAGATGTTGAGTGTTGGTGGCTCTAGTTTGAAATGGTCAAATTCAATTGAGAGAAACTCTAAGAAAGTTAATGAGGTTTGCATAGCATAATTGCTCGTGGACTGAGAACTTCAATATTTACAAGTAGAAAATCCCAAATTATGCAAGCAATGATAATATTTATTCCTCTACAGGAAGCTACACGAGCAGTTGCTGCAGTAGAGAAGCGGAAGAAAGAACAAACTGTTGCACTTCCTGTTGTTTTGAAGAACAAAAATCATGTTTCGCGTAAGTCAGTTCTTAGTGTAAAGCTGCGTCCAGGTACGCCAGTCTACAATCCTGGTGTGGCATTCTCTTATCCAATTAAGTTACATTTCTACATTTCCAAGTAGAATAACTGTATATCTAGCATAAATTTGTTAATTAAGATTGACCAGCATATATAACTGTATTAGAGAGAGTATAACAAATTTAATCTGTATTCAAATAACAGGAGAGCGGATATTTCGTATTGGGCCGGAGCGTTACAAAATGGATTCAACAAGGAAAACACTTCAGAGGATTACTGGTGGTCTGTTCCAATTTTTCTTTTTGACTCACTGTCCATGTCATCTAATATTCAACATCACTATTTAAATAGCATTTTAGATTTCTTCCATTTTCACTATTTCTGATTTGGTGTTGCCTTCACGTTGTCTACTTCCTATTTTTCTTTTATTTAGTTTTACTAGTATAATTCACCCAATTTGTTGCATAAAATTTGTTTGTTGCTTTTTATTGAATGCTTAGATTAGATATTGTGTTGCCTGAATTTATCAACTGAGAATATTCGGCATTCGGTGACTGAAGCTTTTGTATTTTTATACTTATTTTTTGTCAATTCTAGCACTGTCATCTATTTTTTGGAGTAGGCTACTTGAATACTTCTTTACCACTCTGTTCGGTCATTGCTAGATTCAAGAGTTGACCACACAACCATTGTGTCTTTGATCCTTGGATAAGAAAAATCTCCAATGGAAAATGGGCATGTCTCCCATCTCGCTAGGATATTTTTATATTGTTTCATTGCCTAAAATAATTCATGCCTCAAGGTGGAAGACATCCAGGCAATTGAATGCCATGCACGCCACGCTGTGTTGCAATGCATGTTTTTTTTTTAAGGGAGTGGCATAGAAAAGTTATGAAAGTGACTGATACGGCGAATGTCTGCAGAGTAATTGATTAGGTACCTTGAATTACACTGATGGGTTTGGGAACACTAATCTTTGATCCATTAGGGGAATGTTTTGGTTTTAAGGCAAATATGGATTGCATGCAAACACGAATAGGCAGGTATTGTTCGCCGGGGAGGGTTGGGTGAGGGTGGGGGGAAATGTTAGCTATATAATTACGATATACAACTTAGGAGTTCTCTATGCAAGGCTTGATTTTAGAGGATCATAGCTGAGCATGTAATGACATATCTGAAATTTAGGAACTATTGTCGCTTCAGTTCTATTAATTCTTTGATCATGTTTTATGGAGCAGATGAAAAACAATCAAACTCGGTTGCTCTCGAATCTGGAAAGAAAATTAAGACTTCTTATGTTCCCAGGAGATTGTTAATTGGCAACGAGGAGTAAGTTATCTTCAATATCAATATAAGTTGAACTGAAGAGTTAATTAACAGTAAATATTCTCATTGGAACTCAATTCTGGAAAATTGAAACTAAAAAGAGATGAGCTTACTTGTCTTTAAGAAACTGGTTTATGATACATGCCTCGAACTGCGTAGATATGTGCGAATTGGAAATGGCAACCAGCTGGTTAGAGACCCCAAGAAACGAACCCGTATCCTCGCCGGTGAGAAAGTTCGCTGGAGTTTGCACACTGCCAGATTGCGATTGACCAGAAAGAGAAAATACTGCCAGTTTTTTACGAGATTTGGTAAGTGCAGCAAAGATGATGGGAAGTGTCCTTACATTCATGACCCCTCAAAAATTGTAGTCTGCACGAAATTTCTCAAGGGCTCATGCTTGAATCCTGAATGCAAATTGACACACAGGGTATGATGTGATTCCTGTTCTGTATTACACTCATTATGCAGTTTTTTTATGCCTCCCTTTTGCATTTTTTTTCTTTAATCAATATGTCATACAGGTCATTCCGGAGAGGATGCAGGATTGTTCTTATTTTCTGCAAGGTGTGTGGTGGTTTTTTATTGCTTTGTCGAATTACTTCTCAATGGTTAGAAGGCTAACTTAGTTTTTTTGACAGGGTTGTGCTCTAATGAAAATTGTCCTTATAGGCATGTAAATGTGAATCCTAATTCCTCTATTTGTGAAAGTTTTCTCAAAGGCTATTGTGCTGATGGCAATGAGGTATTGCTTGTTTTCGCCTGTAATTTTCTCTTTTAAGTTTAGATCTTTGACCTGCTGTGGAGCATTGAAATGGGTAAAGTCGTGGGGTATGGGTGGATGGTTCAAATCCTTGATAGTGTGTCACAGTTTCTGATATTTGATTTTAATCATTGCCTAAATGCAGACACAATATTACCCCTTCCTCACTGATGTGTTTGGTAAGGAGTCTGCTCGAGGGTATTAAAGAAGGAAAAACAAAGAACTAAAACCTTGTTCATTATCTAAGTACCTGCACGCCAAACACCAAGATCATATCTCTG